>SJXQ01011201.1:102729-152196 GCA_006408695.1 Aepyceros melampus | reverse complement strand
CTGCAGATGTGTGAACTAGTTTAAAACTTTCATTAGGGCTTTTTATTAGACTCCAATGCAGTCCCAGTGTCTTAACAGTTGCCAACATAGCCAGTTGCTCACAAGTTTTAACAAATTAGGAATACCTAATGCTTCAGCTATTCTTACACTTTGGGGGCAAATCCCAAGCAAATCATAGTCTTCCTTGTGAGTCCACTCTCCCTTTATGAAACTGTGCTTCCAGGCAGAATGACACTCGAACCAGGGTTTCCTTATGGTTTTGTTAATAACAATGTGGTTCAAGTCTCTTAAGCACATAAAACCCAAGCTCCTTTATCATTCTCTGCCTGGCCCTAAAGCGCCGTCTCTCGAGTCTTTGGTGGCTTTCCAAAGTCACTTTTCTCTTGTTTTTCTTGCTCATATTCCTTAAGTGACCCTAATACTTCCGTAAGTGCTGGACTGGCATCTCTGAAGGCTGACACTGACTTTTGATCCCTGGAATAGGTGTGGGGAAGCAGAAACTCCCCATCTTCCTTCTGCTTGGGAGAAGAGCTGAGAAAGAAGGGAACACTTGTCTTACCTAGGGAGACACAGCAGCCTGGTCCTTGGCTTCCAAGTTTTTATTATATGCCAGTGAGACAAGCTCACCAGGCTTTCTAGTTCCTTCTTCTGAAAAAGACGTTAATGGCCCCCTATTTAGACTGACTTACATAGGAGGAAATAAGCACAAAGCAGGCTCCTTTTCTTGGTGTTAAGGTTGAAATGTGTCCATTCATCAGTCCTCAAACTTTTCTTCCTTGAAGTTTCAATTCAGGCACCAAAATGAGATTGTTGTGCCCTAACAGCTGCCCTGAAACACTCATGCTTTGAGCAAATGAAATGATAGAACATGAAAATGAAAATCATTTGTTGGGTCACTATAATGTCAGTCAGACTTATTAAAGATATCTTAATGCAATATGCAAGGCAATGCTTTAGAAAATGAAAGCGAGTTATTGAATCATTATAATGTCATAGTTAAACCGATTGCAAATTTCTTAATGCAATATGCAAGGCATGCGTGTAAAGATCTCTTGTCTTGTTCATAACCAATAATCAAAGATATTAGCTCAATTTATTGCATCCCTAGTTTTGCCTATATTTTGGTCAGTTTCTGTTTGACTTCCTTCCACAGTGGTTACTTTCTGAGGAAATAGTTACACATAGGGAATAGTTTAAGTATTCTCTGAAAAATTATACAGATGTCAAATCATTTGTATCTCAATTCTTTGGTTATAGGAAACGTTGCAGATGGCAAGATTTCCCTCTTTTTTTTTCTGGCTAAGTAATATATCTATGCTGCTGCTAAGTCGCTTCAGTCGTATCCAACTCTGTGCGACCCCATAGACAGCAGCCCACTAGGCTCCTCTGTCCCTGGGATTCTCCAGGCAAGAATACTGGAGTGGGTTGCCATTTCCTTCTCCAATGCATGAAAGTAAAAAGTGAAAGTGAAGTCGCTCAGTCGTGCCCGACTCTTAGCGACCCCATGGACTGCAGCCCACCAGGCTCCTCCATCCATGGGATTTTCCAGGCGAGAGTGCTGGAGTGGGGTGCCATTGCCTTCTATCTATATCAATATCTATATCTATCTTCCATTACAATTTCTTTATCCATTAATCTGTTGATGGACACTTAGATGGTTTCCATGTCTTGGCAGTTATAAATAATGCTTCGAAGAAGCTGAGAGTGCAGATTATCTGTTTGAGTTAGTGGTCTTATTTCCTTCGCATATATACCTGGCAGTGGAATTTCTGGATCATATGGTAGTCCTACTTTTAATTTTTTGAAGAATCTCCATACTGTTTTCCACAGTGGCTGCTCCAATTTTCATTCCCATCAGCAGTGTACAAGGGTTTCCTTTTCTTCAGACCCTTGCCAACTCACCATTTCTTGTCTCAATGAAGAGTCTTATACCCATTTCTATTAAAAATCCCATTAAACAGAGTGTATGTTCTTGCTGCAGAATTTTAAAACATACATTTAAATAAATTGTCATGAAAAATAAATTCCTTACACTGCCGCTCTGCCAAGGCACTGACTAGAGGTTTTCTACCTCTAATAAATCTCTCTCTAAATCAGCAGTTAACTAGAATCTACTTCAAGAAGTGCTTTAAGGAGGAAAGTAACTACTTACATTTTGGATACAAGGAAGAAGAACACTTTCTTGCTTAGTTTTGGTTTTCATTTTTTCAGGTTGGCGATTCATGAAACTTCTTTTTTGAATGTGCATTTTTTTTTTCTCCTTTCCTTTCTTTTTGGCTGAGCTGGGTCTTCACTTGCAGTATGTGGATGTCTCTAGTTGCAGCTTGCAGGCTCTTTGGTTGCTGCATACAGGTTTTATTGCCTTGTGGCATGTGGGACCTTAGTTCCCCGACCAGGGATCAAACCCATGTCCCCCACATTGGAAGGCAGATTCTTAACCTCTGGATCAGCAGGGAAGTCCCAGGTGCTGAGTTTTAAGACTGTGTTATTGTTGTTTTAATGTAATTTATTTGAAGGATTAAGACTTTCATTTTTTATAATGACTATGTTTCACAATTGGCGTATAACATTTCTGAAAAATTCAATAGGTGACTTTCATGTGCTGGTGCTTTCCTGGTGGCTCTGCCTGCAATGAATCTCCCTGCAATGCAGGACACCCAGGTTCAATCCCTGAGTCAGGAAGATCCCTTGGAGAAGGGAATAGATACCCACTCCAGTATTCTTGCCCAGAGAATTTCACTGACAGAGGAGCCTGGCAGGCTACAGTCCATGCGGTCACAAAGAATGAGACATGACTGAGTGACTAACACTTTCACTTTCTCATGTACTCATGTGAGCTGGCTGCAGCATATCACATTTACAGATCAAGTTAAGAATGTAGAGATGAAAAAGTCTTCCTCTCCCTAGAGTGTACAATATAATGTGAAATGGACCCCAGGTTGTAAACGAAGAATCTTTATACCTTCTATATCCCAAGTATCAGTATATCCCAAGAGAAGCTTTCCTCTAGTATTTTTAGGAAATTGGAAGCTTTATTATATAACTGGCCTTTAATATATTATGTTTATGTATTCAAAGATGTCATTGCTTAAACTTTAATATTCTTGATTCTCTCTGTGGTGGCATGAATAGAACCTTGTGTAATCCCACCAGTAACTCATTTGGGATGTCCTTGAAGTATTAAAGCTTTTTTTTTTGTTTGTTTTTAAGCCTTAGTCCTTTTCCAATTCATCCACTTGGCAGCTGACTCTCAGTGGTCCATGCCCAGGGTCGATGTGGGCCACTGCTTGCTTTGCTGGTATTCTGCTCCGGGAACTCTGGAGTTGCTCTCTGTGGGGATGTGCATGTACCCTCAGCAGCACAGAGGCTGGGGAAGGCCAGGATTCCATCATAAGCCACAGTCGTTAGTTTCATTCCTTTTCCTTGATTAATGCTTTTGCTTTCCATCCCTTCAGAAAAGTTATACCCTGAAAATTTCTTAGTAATAATATATTTATGTCCTTTCCATGGAGGAAAACCCTACTTCTGAATTTAGTCTTGTTCAAGGAGCCTTTTTTGTCTCATCAGTCCCTCCAATGCCATCCAGAGGATGCAATAATTCATAGGAGAATACTTTCAAAGTCTTAGATGAAGGGTATTATGCTAAGTAAAATATGTCAGGGACTTCCCAGGTGGCTCAGTGATAAGGAATTCCCTTGGCAATGCAGGAGACGTGGGTTGGATCCCTGGGTCAGGAAGATCCCCTGGAAAAGGAAATGGCAGCCCACTCTACTATTCTTGCCCTGGAGAGTTCCATGGACAGAGGAGTCTGGCAGGCTAGTCCATGGGGGTCACAAAGAGTCAGATTAAACAGCAGCAGCAGCAACAACAACAAAATAAGTCAGAAAGAGAAAAGCAAACACTGTATGATATCACCTATTTAGTCTGAGCAAGCTGCAGGAGATAGTGAAGGACGGGGAAGACTGGCCTGCTGTAGTCCATGTGGTCACAAAGAGTTGGACATGACTTAGCTACTGAACAACAAAAACAACATATGTGGAATATAAAAAATACAGCAAACTAGTAAATATAACAAAAAAGAAACAGACTCACAGATAGAGAGAGCAAACTAGTGGTTATCAGCAGGGAGAGGGAAGGGGAGGGGAAATGTAAGGCTAGAGGATTAAAACATACAAATTACTATGTACAAAAAAGCTACGAGGATATATGATACAGCACAGAAAATACAGCCAATTTTTCCTAATAACTAATATGGAGTATAATATTTAAAATTTGTGATCACTGTACTGTACATCTGTAACTTATATGATATTGTACATCAGCTGTGTGGTGGTGGTCAGTTGCTTCCACTGTGTGCAACTCTGTGCGACCCTGTGGACTGCAGCCTACCAGGCTCCTCGTCCATGGGATTCACCAATGCACGAATACTGGAGTGGGTTGCCATGCCCTCCTCCAGGAGATCTTCCCATCCCAGAGATTGAACCTGTGGGGTCTCCTGACTCTTCAGCATAGCAGGTGGATTCTTGACCACTGAGCCACCCAGGAAGCCCCATATCAACTATACTTCTAATTTTTAAAAAAAGAGGAAAAAGAGAAAGAAAAAAAAAAAAAAAACCCCAAAGTCTGAGATGGTTTAGAATAGCACCAACAATGGGTAGTGTGGATATGTGTGCTGTATAAATGTGTGTGTATGTGTGTATATATAATATTTATGTGTATATATCTGTGTGCATGTGTGCTAAATCAGTTCAGTTGTGTCTGACTCCTTGCCACCCTATGGACCATAGCCCTCCAGGCTCCTCTGTCCATGGGATTCTCCAGGCAAGAATGCTGGAGTGGGTTGCCATGCCCTCCTCTAGGGGATCTTCCCCACCTGGAGATTGAACCTTCATCTCAAGCCTCCTGAATTGGCAGGTGGGTTCTTTACCACTAGTGCCACCTGGGAAGCCAATATATATCTGAATATGCTATTATAAATAAAATTCTTTTTTATATTATATATATATATATATATTATTCTGTATCTTGGGTATTATATACACACACAACACACATATCAAATACACATGCATGGAATACCTATCTTCTATAGTTATTACTAGTGATATCCTGAACAGTACTTATTTCTGTGGATGGGGGCTGGGGATTCAGATGGAAAAAAACTAGTGTTTTTTGGTCTAAAATTTTTATAAGTTTCTATTAATTAGTGAACTAAAATGAGTGCTTGCCAGACTTAGTCTCTCTCTAGCCATTTTTGAGACCTGACCTGGAAGTCCTTCAGCGGCCAGTATATTTGGTCCAAGTCAATGGGAATGTTTGCTGCTGACCATCATTTGCCTTGTTGCCCCTCTTTCCTTAATAAGATTGTAGTAGTTCAGTGAACACCCTCTCCGATCTGCTATCATGATGTTCTTGCTTCACTTTATTCCCTTAGAGCACTGGGATAATTGTCTCAGGGAAGGTCTAGTGATGATTGTCATGTTAGAAGTAACACACTGGTTCCCTGTGCTATACCATTATGAACTCTGCTCGGTATTACCTAACAACCTAAATGAGAAAAGATTTTGAAAGAGAGTAGATGCGCGCACATGTATAACTGAACCACTTTGCTATACACCCGAAATGAACACAACAGTGTCAGTCAACTCTATGCCAATATAAAATAAAATAAAAAAACTCTATGCCTATATAAAAAAACTTAAAGTATTTTTAAAAAGTGATATGCTAGTATCGTGTTTGCATGGATTACCTTCAACAAACGAGCCAGTTGCCTAGTAAAATAAAGACCATGGTGCTCAGCAGAGTAATTTCACAGAGGGGAGGGATAAGAAGATTCCACTGGTAACTGTGGAGGCCCCTGAGTTTTGTTGTGACAGTTGCATGGGGGAGAGGATTTTGTGGGTGGACTGCAAGCCAAAGACATTACTTTCATTTAACTCTATTTGCTTTCAGGTTAAGTGAACATGGATATGTGTATGTAAATTTTAAAAACATAAAACTTATTTAGAGTTTTGTTTAAAGAGAAAAAAAAAAAAAACACAAGGCCAGAATATTAGCTCATTTGCAGTGGAAAAAACCAGAGTTGTTGGTAAGAGACTGGTTATTCCATTTAGATTTTCCTAGCTTCAAATATAATGAAAGAAAAACAGACCAACTCATACTACGTTTATTTGGATAGGTGAGCTCAGTTGATCAGATGTCAGCTCTAAAGTTATCATTCAGCCTAGAAACCCAATTTAATTATTTGCAATTAACTCTCCTACTTTGTCCTGGAAAAAGATGACTATATCAGTTTACTTAACATTCCCGTTGAAACTGTAAGCTTTCCTTCTGCTGCTGATTCAAAAATCATTTTCTGCTATTATTAATGTCTTTACTGAGGTTTTTCATGCAGATAAGCAGAATGTCAAATAAAGACATAATTTAAAACAATTAGCAATTGGAAGAGTTTAAAATATATTTTTTCAATCTTGATTTGAATTCAACTTTGAACACCAAATTGATATTTTGGAAAAATCCGAATCCTTTGAGAGAAGTAAACTTATTAAATGGCCTAATGTGCATAGTATAAAGAAAAAAAAAAAACAACTTTGAATCTCTAAAATAATATTAGTTTTTATGTCAATTTTTCTTTAACATCAGCCTCTTTCTTGACTGTTTTATTGAAAATTCTACAGACAGTAGCTTATTTTTCCACCAACCTAAGCACCTGAGACTTTTGGCTGATGGATATAAGACCAATAAAATTGCCTATAAAATGCAACTTTATATCATAACTTACACAGTGTTTATAGAATATACTTCAACATTTTCTTTTTTCAAAAAGCAAACATCTCAGTATTTGTATGTGCATATTCATTATATCACAATGGAAAACAAAAACTAATAATCTAATTTTGAATAACTCTTGCTCCAGTATCACATTATTATGATGTTTTGTACATCCTAATTGATAAACTGAAACTGAGAGAACACTGATCTCACTCACTAAGCATAAGTTTTTTCTGAGCCTAGTTTGAAGGAAATAGAGTAATACTTTACTGGAACATATTTTATTAGCTTGATTTTCAAATGCTATGGTAAAATTAGGTCTCTAACCTTTTATACAGCCTGAAATAATATGGTCAGCCAGTGTGGCTGGTATTATTTTGTATATTAGTCAGGGTTCTCCAGAGAAACAAAACCAATAGTATAAAATTTATGTCTATCTATAAAGATACATGAGGCTTCCCTGGTGGCTCAGTGGTAAAGAATCAGCCTGCCAACGCAGGAGATGCAGATTCAGTTCCTGGGTTTGGAAAATGCCCTGGAGGAAAAATGGCAACCGACTCCAGTATTCTTGTCTGGGAAAGCTCATGGACAGAGGAGCCTGGCAGGCTACAGTCCACTGGGTCACAAAGAGTAGGACAAGACTTTAGAGATTGAACACATATGTAAAGACAGACGTGTTGCACTGTGTCTTGTCAGTCATGCCCGACTCTCTGTGACCTCATGGACTGTAGCCCGCCAGGCTCCTGTCCACGGGGATTCTTCAGGCAAGAATTCTGGAGTGGGTTGCATGACCTCCTCCAGAGGATCTTTCCAACCCAGGATCTAACCCAGGTCTCCCACATTGCAGGCAGATTATTAACCATCTGAGCCACCAGAGAAGCCCAAGAATACTGGAGTGGATAACCTATCCCTTCTCCAGGGGAGCTTTCCAACCCAGGAATTGAACTGGAGTCTCTTGGATTGCAGGTGGATTTCTTTACCAGCTGAGCTATCAGGGAAGCCCATAAAGACAGATAGATAGTTATACATATAAAGACATGTATGTGTGTGTTCATATAGGTAGGTAGATAGATATATATGTATAGGAATTGACTGACAGGGTTAACTGAGAAGTCCCAAGATTTGACATCTGAAAGTTTCAATGTAATGGAGACCCCGGAAAGCTGGTGGTGTAATTCAGTCGGAGTCAGTGCGAAAAACAGGGGAATCTAATGTAAGTTCTGGTTTGATTGCAAAGACCCAAGAACCAGGAATGCTAGTGTGCTAGGGCAGGAGAAAATGAAAGAGAGGAAATTTGTCCTTTTTTTTTCAGGTCTTCTTGAAACACTCATAGACACACTTAGAAATAACATTTTACCAGTTATCTGAGCATCTCTTGGCCCAGTCCAGATGACACAAAATTAGCCATCACTTCTTATAACCAGCACACCACACACTCCCAACTCAGAGTATTCTTTCAGATGCCCCTTTTGGCTTACTCCTTACCTCCCTGAATTCTTCGCTCAGTATCACTTTCTCAGGTACCCATGAGCATTCCATTTAAAATGACACTCTTGCCATCCAGAACTTCCATCTCTTTTAGTCTAAGTATTTTTTCTGCCCTGGAGGAGGAAGTGGCAACCCACTCCAGTATTCTTGTCTGGGAAATTCCATGGACAGAGGAGCCTGGTGAACTACAATCCATGGGGTCATAGAGAGTTGGACCTGACTGAGCAACAGAGCAGGCACACAAGCATTTTTTCTGTAGAGCACTTATCACTTTCAAAATGTTATGTCATACAATTATTTATCATGTCTATTGTCTGTCTCCTCACAGAAGATTATAAAAGTCATGATGGGAAGGACTGTCTTTTAAAATAAATTATTGAAATATAGTTGATTTACAATGTGTTAGTTTCAGGTGTACAGCAAAGTGGTTCTGTTCCACACACACAAAAATGTATATATAGTCTTTTTTATATTCCTTTCCCTTATAAGTTATTACAAGATATGTATAGTTCCCTGTGCTATACAATAGGTCCTTGTTGGTTATCTATATATATATATTAGTCAGTACAATCCCAAACTACTAATTTATCTCTCTCTTTCCTTTCCTCTTTGATAACCACAGGATTGTATTTCTTTTTTTCTCTGCTGTATTCCCAATGCCTATAACCATGTATGTATTAGGAGTACAATAAATATAGTTGTATAAATGAATAAATAAATGAATTAATAAATGTAGGTTACATTCTCCACATATCTGTTGTATTCATTAGTTAATTCCTTACAGGTTTTTTTTTCAAAAGGAATTTTAGCATTTCATAAAAGTAATAGACCTAGCACAACCACTGCTTGCACTGATGACAATGACTATTGTGATTATTTAAAGAAAAATCCCAAAGAGATGAAGCCCATAATAGAGTGAGGCAAATTTGCTGAAGTTCATAGAATTCTTCTCAAACATAAAAAAAAAAATCAATAAATGTAGTGTTATTCTGCCAAGTATGACAGAACCAGAGTTGTAAGTATTTGACTCATTCAGCACAAGGAAATTGACATGGAGACTTAAAAAAAGACCTGGTGGAAATGTGATTTGTTACTTATCTCCAACATTACCCACTGGAGTGCCTCAACCCCTGAAAGTCCTAAGTCACATAGTGATAGGTTTTGGGGCACTGGTCTCCTTCTAAGAGACTGGAAGCCAGGTTGAAGGCATAGCAGCTTGCTGTGTGGATTTGTCATTGATTTGAAGGAGACAATGGAATGTGGCCCCCAAAAAGAGGAGAATGGAAATGATGCTTCTCTTCTCCTCTCTCTTTCCTGCACTCTATCTCTACCTAGTTCTACTTATTCTATGGCTACCCTCCACCTTTGAGTCTAAAAGGGAAAACATAATATTGTCTTTGCAGTTTTAATGAAGTGTAGGGTTTTTTTTTTTTTTGGTCCCTTCTAAAGATGGATATTTATTGAGGAAGAAAAAGCTGAAATAGGTATTTGGAAAAAAAAATATTACCAATGGTGAAAGAAATTAAGCAGTGGAAAAGATGGCTAAGGGGGAGAAGGGTTTGTAGAAACTTGACTTTTACAGATATCATATCCTACCTGCCAACCCTGAATCATTGTTTGGTTCTCCCATATTAGATGTTCAAATAAGGACTTGGAATATGTTGAGGAGGGAAAAAATATTGCAATCCTATCACTTCCATGTGCCAATGTTGTACATGTTGCAAAACCCACATTGCAATACCCTCAATGATTTCTCCATCAGAAAAAAAGTTGTGTCATATTAAGCGGTGCTTGGTGTGTTCAGCAAACATTCTGTTTACATTAGATCAAATATCAGTACCCAAAGATACTATAAAAGACATGTGAAAGAGGCATGGGTACTGGTTTTCATTGGAATATTGGGTATTAAAAATGCAATCTGTTCTGTTGAATTCTGAGGACTGAGTCCTCTGAAATAAGATTCACACTTGACCTGTTTTAGATTTGGGGTTTGTCGACATACTTAAATGGGGCTTCCCTGGTGCTTTAGACAGTAAAGAATCTGCCTGCAAAGCAGGAAGTGTGAGTTCGATCCCTCGGTCGGGAAGAGACCCTGAAGAGGGAAATGGCTATCCACTCCAGTTTCTTGCTAGAAAAGCCCATGGACAGAGGAGCCTGGTGGACTATGTCCACGGGGTCACAAAGAGTCAGACATGACTGAGCGACTAACACTACATACTTAAATATCTTTTCCTCTCTTTTTTCCCCAGGATTTCCTCTACTCATCTTTAACTTCATGTCTTCCATGTAACAAGACGTTGGTACTAAAACAATGGATCTAATTAGACTGGCTTTAAGTTTTAAATGTATTTGTTGTTTTCCCTGATAATAAAAGAAATAGGAGCTTTTTACATACTGCTCAGAGTTCAGTAGAAGTCATTCTACTTGAAAACTTAAGTTTGGAGGATACGCAGTGGGTTTCAAAAGAAACCAGAAAGAGATGAGTAAGTGGCCCCAGAGAATTCTCTGTCTCTCTGTGTTTCTCTTTTGCAGTGTCTATCTTTCTCTGTCTCTGTATAAAGCAGTTTTACCTATATTATCTCACCTTTACCTTTTCTATATTAATAAAATTCTTTCATTACTAATTCCCTTGTATAGTGTAGGAATGAATTTAGAGAAACTAAATGACACAGACCCTTAGCTAATACAAAGCAGAAACGGAATTGAAACTCAAGTCTACCTGACTTCAAGGTCAATGTTCATTCAGAAAAGGGAGCTCATATATGACATGCCTGTCAGGGAAGCAAGAGCAGACTTGTCTTGCTGGGCTATTACCAAGGAGAAGACTTCCTGTGGTTTATTTTTAGAACTCCAAATTTCACCTCTTTCACTAATATCCTATCTTGCCAAATGCTACTGGCTCGAACACCACTTTCTCCTTTCTTCCTGTTCTCACATTTCTGCTGTACTGATTTTATTCTACTTGGTGTGCAAATTAATTTGGATGGCTTTTCCACAAGACATGGTGTGTGCATCAAGAGAATAATTTCATCTTGCTTCTTTCTCATTCCTTTCAGAGCAAAGCCTGGCTCTGTGCACACAATAAGTGTAAAGTGAAAGTGAAGTCACTCAGTCGTGTCCGACTCTTTGCGACCCCATGCACTGAACCTACCTGGCTCCTCCGTCCATGGGATTTTCCAGACAAGAATACTGGAATCCAAGGTTGCCATTCCCTTTTCCAGGAGGTCTTCCCAACCCAGGGAGTGAACCCGGGTCTCCTGCACTGTAGGCAGACGCTTTACCATCTGAGCCACCAGGGAAGTCACAATAAGTGTATAATACATGTTAAAAGTGAAATAGTAGCTATACATGAGTCTGGAGAGCCAGTCATGGAATTTCTTAAGTCCTGTGACATCTGTATTAGCATAAAAGACAGAAGAGACCATTTTCTTGGCATTGCAGTTTAGTCCACTCTGGCCAAACAGAAACTGTCATGTGAATACTTTTAAACCGCAAAAACAATTTTGGTTTAAGTTGAGTAGGGGAGGAGAGGGATGGTGGTTCTTATTTCTCCCACACCAGTCCACCCATCTCTTATTAGAACATGTAATTCCAACAGTGCTGACTGTCTTAAATTTTGTGAACAGAGTGTCCTCTGAACACAGTGTGGTACACACACATTGCCTCTTTAAGAAGTTTACTTGTAGCTTATAATTAAATTAAAGGACCAGCAGCTGCTGGGGGAAAAAAAGAAAAAGGATGACCTAAAGGCTGTGTTTATGAGTTTCTCAGGCAAGAGGTAGTCATGTCAGAACTACTATTGTTTTGAGTTTGAATGTTTCCAATGAAGCTTTTGCACGAATCATTTGCTTAGCACTAGTCATTCAGTCATGCCATTTGATTTCAGCCCACTATTTCCTCTATGAACTGGCAAAAACAACTCTACAAAGGAAAACATTTCATTAAAAAGTCACAGGATTTTGCTTTATAAAGCATAGATCTGGACTCCATAACCAGCTTTGGAGCTGTTGCCTTTGGTTCCAAAGACCTGGGAAGACCACCACAAACACTTGAGCCTACAAAAGCAGAAAGTGTATTTCCTCTGTGTTTCCTTAACAGAATATTTGAATATATGGTTGGTAGAGGACTAACTGTCCTGGTTTTCCTAGGACTGTCCTAGTTTTAGCCTAAAAATCTCCATTATGTCATGGGAATCCCCTCAATCCTGGTCAAACTGGGATAGTTAGTCATCACAGAGTGAATGCTGTTAACCAAGAGACTCACATTCTGGGACCAGTTTATGCTTTAGAAGGTATTAGACCATGATGGTCAAGTCCCAAATCAATGGTTAAATAGCAGTGAATTTATGCTTAAAAGAAGTCTTGGAATCCCCAGTGAGTCCATAAACATCCTTTCCTTCAGAGCTTCCAAACTTGTGTGCCCAGCGGTAGATGTTGACACATTGGAGTGTAACTGATGAGTTCCAGATGAACTGAAATATTGACTTCCTCGGCCCCCGGGTTGGCTGGGCAGGTTCTACAGTGCCTCTCACCCTCAGATGTTTTCTTCTGGCCATGAACTGTCTTAGCTCTTTGGCCTGGTGAATGCTACCAAATAATACCATTTTCTATGTGTGCCATAATGAGAAAAAAGTCACGAAGAAATGTTTACATTGAATCCATTAATTTTATGGATGAAGCTTAACTTTGATCATTTCTGTTAAACACAGGTTTGTACCAAGCTGAGGCAAAACTGTTCAATTTGTCTTGTGTTCAGCTTTTTTCAGGGTAAACTGCCTGGGGAAACTGTTTTTGTAGTGAGTGGTAAGTGACAGAACTCAGCCAGTCAAATGGACTGTGCTGTACCCTACTCATTTGTACCAAATGGATACAACTAGCTAGGTGAAGAAAAGAGTAGACGTTTATCTGGAGAATATCAGTAGAAATTCCTAGATTGCTTCACATATCTATGTTTTCAGTAAACATATGCCATTTACATCAGAATCACCTTTAAGTTTGTGCTATCTAATGCCTGGAAGTTGGTGATGGACAGGGAGGCCTGGCGTGCTGAGATTCATGGGGTCGCAAAGAGTCGGACACGACTGAGCGACTAAACTGAGCTAAACTGAATGCATCAGGTCCACAGTTGACTCTGTACAGATGCAAAGTTCTAACTTCAAAAATCAAAATGTCTCTAAATGTAAAGACAGTAAGAAAGAATTATATACTTAAAAATCCAAGGTTTCAAGGAAACAAGCATTTGTACCTTTACTTACTGATTCTCTAAGTATCAGTTCAATGTCAACATGGAGAAAGGGTTCAAGGAGAAAGGCAATATGCTTATGAAAGTCTATGGCTGCAAAAGTACTACAGTTTTGAATTCCCTGTTCCCTTGCTATTCCTCACAGGCAGTGAGTGAAGAAGAGACAGATTTTGTACATAAAGCTAAGCCTTTACAGATCAGAACTTTACATTGTGCCAAACTCCAATCCTGCCCAACTTCTGACTCTTCGATTGCTTAATACATTAGTGGATGTCTTCCAGTCCCCAGTGGTTGGAGTTCCACATCACACAGTCCCTGTCCCATCTGGTGCTAATTGGCACCCTTGTTGGTAGTTTCCAAAAGCAGAACAGGAAAAATAAAAAAGACTATCTTTCTATCCTTAGAAGCTTAGTACAGGCAGTCCTCAGTTTAAAAGGAACTATGGACTAAAATATTGTATGTAAATCAGTTGTTTAGATCCCAGAACAAAGTTTTCTAATAAAGTAGTCATGCTTCATGGTTTGTTAACCCAGGTTACCCCAGTTCACAAAAGTCTGTCTTAATCCAAGTCACCCCAGTTCACAAGAGTCTGTCTGATCCATAAAGCACCCAATAAATAGTGCTCATCTTACTAGCATAGACCTGTCATGGGTAAGCCAAGAATTAGAAAGAGGAGTAAAGCCAATGCCATCTTTGATGAGAGAAAGCCAGGCTGTACTCTCATCAATCCTGTGACCTTGGACAATTCTCATAAATCTTTTTAGCCTTAAGATTCTTTAACTGAATAGGAGGAAGAGGGCAGGTAAGAAAAATCGCTTTGCATCTTACTGAGTAATTACTGCAAGGATCAGATGAGATAACATATATGAAGCCATCTGAAAATGATTTCACTTTCCCCTGAAAAGACAGAACCACAGGTTTCTTCTGCTTCCTTTCTAAACCTTGTCAGTGGTGAGAGTGAGGGGCTGCGCCTGTTCAATTTCTCTATGTGGTCCCCCTTTAGAGGGAAAGGTAGGGAAACTGGAAGATGATGAAGAAGCAGGAATAGAGGCTACAGGGGAGTGAGATGAGGGGCTGGCTCCTTATATTCCACATAAACCTTCAAAAATTATTCCTTGGCCCAGGCTTCTCTCAGTCAGCCCTGTGTTTTCTCCCTAATACCCTATGGATTAGCCTACTGGTTTCATTGTCGACACCTGCTGTTTCTGAACAACACAATGTCTCCTCAGTTTTACCAAGGACTTAACATCCTTTTTAGGGTTTCATAATGAATTTAATTACTTCATCATAAGAGAAGGTAAGTAGGAAGTCAAAAGATTCACTGCTCTCTTCTTTCTATCTCTATATCTATCTATCTATAATTTTACTAAAGTCATAAATGAAAAATAAGGCCACACATACATGCTGATTGTATATGTTTTTTGTTATTTAATAACACATGTCTTTTTTTAAAAGAAGGAATGTGTGCTGTCACTGCAGTTGTGTCTGACTCTTTGCAACCCTCTGGACTGCAGCCTGCCAGTCTCCTCTGTCCATGGGATTGATTCTCCAGGTAAAAACACTTCCTGGGTTACTATGTCCTCCTCCAGAAGATTTTCCTGACCCAGGAATCAAACCCTCATCTTATTATGTTTTCTGCATTGGCAGGCAGGTTCTATTTGACTAGTGCCATCTCGGAAGCCCAAAAGGAGGAAGAGACTTAGATAATTTTATCTCAGAATGTGATGCTTGAGCTCTGGGTAGAACAACAGGCTGCACAGCTGAATAGGGACTGAATACAAAACCAGCAAGACATCACAGAGGCTTGGGAGCCTGAGAAACAAGGTAGACTGCCTAGAGGAAGGGGAAAGGCGAGGCATTCTGAGTGGGATGATTACCCTTTCCTATTCTTCTGATTTTTCCTTTCCTTCTCACAAAGAAGGGGATACCATCACAAAGGTACCAGTTATGGCATTTAATAAAACTGAACTTAAAAATTTTTTTTATTTTAAAGGTGCTTGCTCCTTGGAAGAAAAGTTATAACAAACCTAGAGAGCATATTAAAAAGCAGAGACATTACATTGTCAACAAAGTTCTGTCTAGTCAAAGCTATCGTTTTTCCAGTAGTCACATATGGATGTGAGAGTTGGACCATAAAGAAAGCTGAGCACCAAAGAATTGATGCTTTTGAAGTGTGGTGTTGGAGAAGACTCTTGAGAATCCCTTGGACTGCAAGGAGATCCAACCAGTCAATCTTAAAGGAAATTGACCCTGAATACTCATTGAAAGGACTGGTACTGAAGCTGAAACTCCAATTACTTTGGCCACCTGATGCGAAAACTGACTCATTGGAAAAGACCCTGATTCTGGGAAATATTGAAGGCAGGAGGAGAGGGGGATGACAGAGGATGAGCTGGTTGGATGGCATCACCGACTCGATGGATGTGAGTTTGAGCAAGCTCCAGGAGTTGGTGATGGACAGGGAGTCCTGGTGTGTTGCAGTTCATGGGGTCACAAAGAGTCAGACACAACTGAGCAACTGAACTGAATTGATTAAAAACTTTATCACAGTATAGTTGACTTACAATGTTGTGTTAATTTCTGCTGTACAACAAAGTGACTGTTATACATATACATGGATATGTGTATATATATATTTCATATAATTTCATATTATTTTCTGTTGCTCTTTGTCACAGGATATATACAGCAGAACCTTATTATTTATCCATTCTATATATAACAGTTTACCTCTGCTAATCCCAAATTCCTAATCCTTTGTTCCCCCATCTCCTACTCTTGGCAACCACAAGTGAGACTGTTTTTGCCTGTTAGATATGTTGATTTGTGTCATATTTTGGATTCCACACATAAGTAATATCATATGGTATTTGTCTTTCTCTTTCTGACTTACTTCATTTAGTAGGATAATCTCTGGGTCCATCTGTGTTGCTGTGTGTGTGTGCTGTGTTTTTAGTAACTTAGTCGTGTTTGACTCTTTGTGACCCC
Organism: Aepyceros melampus; assembly: GCA_006408695.1. Classification (NCBI taxonomy): domain Eukaryota; kingdom Metazoa; phylum Chordata; class Mammalia; order Artiodactyla; family Bovidae; genus Aepyceros; species Aepyceros melampus. Next base: position 135,708 of record SJXQ01011201.1, on the reverse strand, counting down.
ATGGACTACAACCCGCCAGGCTCCTTGTCCATGGAGATTCTCCAGACAAGAATACTGGGGTGGGTTGCCATGCCCTCCTCCAGGGGTTCTTCCCAACCCAGGGACTGAACCCAAGTTTCCTGCACTGCAGGTGGATTCTTCACCATCTGAGCCACCAGGGAGGCCCAAGAATATTGGAAAGGGTAGAATATTCCTTCCCAGAGGGTCTTCCTGACCCAGGAATTGAACCGGGGACTCTTGCATTGGAGGCGGGAAATGGCATTACTTCATTCTTTTTGATGGCTGAGTAATAGTCTATTGTGTGTGTGTGTGTGTGTGGACACACACACACACACACACACACACACACACATCTTTATCCATTCATCTGTTGATGAACATTTAGATTGTTTCCATGTCTTGGTTATTGTAAACAGTGCTGCTATGAACATAGGGGTGAATGTATCTTTTCAAATTATTGTTTTGTCTGGGTATATGACCAGGAATGGGATTGCTGGATCATATGAAAACTCTAGTTTTCTAAGGAAACTCCATACTATTTTTCACAGTGGCTGCACCATTTACACACCCATTAAAAGCATAAGGAGATTCTCTTTTCTTCACACCCTCTCCAGTATCTGTTATTTGTAGACTTTTTCAATCATAACCATTCTGAGTGGTCTGAGGTCATTCAGTTTAGTTCAGTTGCTCAGTTGTGTCTGACTCTTTGTGACCCCATGAACTGCAGCATGCCAGGCCTCCCTGTCCACCACCAACTCCTGGAGTTCACTCAAACTCATGTCCATCGAGTTGGTGATGCCATCCAGTCATCTCATCCTCTTCGTCCCCTTCTCCTCCTGCCCCTAATTCCTCCCAGCATCAGAGTCTTTTCCAATGAGTCAGCTCTTCACATGAGGCGGCCAAAGAACTGGAGTTTCAGCTTTAGCATCATTCCTTCCAAAGAACACCCAGGACTGATCTCCTTTAGAATGGACTGATTGGATCTGCTTGCAGTCCAAGGGACTCTCAAGAGTCTTCTCCAACACCACAGTTCAAAGGTGGTGCCTCTCGTAATTTTGATTTACACTTCTCTAATAATTAGCAATGTTGATCATCTTTTCTTGTGCTTATTGGCCATCTATATGTCTTCTTTATTTTTTTTTTTTTGTTTTTTAAATTAATTTTTATTTTTTAGTTTGTTTTGCTTTACAATACTGTATTCGTTTTGTTTATATGTCTTCTTTAGAGAAATATCTATTTAGAACTTCCACTCACTTTTTGATTGGGTTGCTTTTTGTTGTTGTTGTTATTGAGTTGTATGAACTACTTTTATATTTTGAAAATTAAGCCCTTGTCGGTGGCATTGTTTTCTAATTTCAGAACTTTACTTATTTCTGACTACTTCCCTTTGTCTTCATCCTAGGGATCCACATTCTGTACATTTATTTTTCTTCCCTGTAAGACCTCTCATCCCCCAAAACCCCTTTCCATGACAATGCCAAGCAATCTTGCCTCATGCTTTTTGTCTCTCTACAGTCCCTTCAACTACCAATAAACTTGTCCTTCTCCTGACTTCTTCTTCAGTCCCTCCGCATTAGCTTATGCAGTTCAGTTTAATTTAACAACTGTTAATTACTCTTTTAAAGAGTAATAATGTTAAAGTACAGTTTCTATCATCAGGAAACTATTACAATGTAGATATAGTATGATACATGGCAGGGGATGCAGAAGACAGTGCTAAGAATACAGAGGAAGGAAAGATTAATTTCAAAGACTATGTGGATTTTTTCAGGTGTTAGGAGGCAATCAATCAAGGTGATCCTTGTAAAAGCTGGATCTCAAAGAATACAGGAGAGTTTGAAGAGGAGAGGGTCTTTGAAATAAAAGGAATATATCCTTAGGAAAATTCCAGGTTGATTATCACATGTAATAAAATATCACAACTTAATAAACTTCCACCACTTTCCAGGAATCTGTGCATTATTTTTTCCTAGGACAACTGAAAGAGAAACTTTAGACTTCAAATCAAATCTCTGCTAACATAGGAATAACAAAAACATTTAGACCACATGGAAGAAATACTCGTATCTTCTTTCTTCCTTCAGTAGATAGACACAAGCCCCTCAAAGCCTCTAAAAGCAACCCATTAAATCAGAGCTCATGAGGAAAAATAGCAAATCAAGAGTATATCTCAGCCACTCCTGGCTCACAACCAAGCAGCCATGTAGTCCAGGACTCTGGCTCATGTTAATAAATTCTCTGCAAACCCCCTGGTGGAAAGGTTGTAATCATGTGGCTCTATTTAATGAAAGTATAAACAGAGGCCATCTCATTCTAATTTAAAAGAAGAGAAAAGTAAGGATCTGGGGTTCTCAGTGCAGTGATTCAGACTCTGAGCCATTAACTTGAGAGTGAGCCTGTGTTGACATGTACAAATTGGGTGTCTGTTTTGACTTGACTGGTCAAGGAAACAGCCAGGTTAGGTTAAAAAAAAAAAAAGAAAGAAAGAAAATGGTATCCAGGACAGTCAAGAAACAGTCAATCTGATTGTTTGACAGATTATTATTTCCGTTTCGCTCTGTCACTTATGTCAAGTAAATCACACCAGTTAAAATAGATGAACTTCACGTTCAACATACTCTTAGTGGAGTTTACCCATCCATCTCATTCATGTGGAGACTCAAGTTCTCATTTGGCTCTTTCACCTCTACTTATTCTTCCATTTTTATTCTCATTCTAGGTCTTGTTTTTACCTGCATTCCTTCTTTCTTTGGGAAAAAAAAAGAACTTTTCAAATTGTGGTGCTGGAGAAGACTCTTGAGAGTCCCTTGAGCTGCAAGGAGATCAAACTAGTCGATTCTAAAGGTAATCAACCCTAAATATTCATTGGAAGGACTGATGCTGAAGCTGAAGCTCCAATACTTTGGTCACCTGGTGAGATGAGCTGATTCACTGGACTAGACCCTGAGGCTGGGAAAGATTGAAGGCAAAAGGAGAAGAGAATGGCAGAGGATGAGATGGTTAGATAGCATCACAGGCTCAAAATGAATTTGAGCAGACTCCAGGAGATAGTGGAAGACAGAGGAGCCTGATGTGCTACAGTCCATGGGGTGCAAAGAGTTGGACATAACAAAGCAACTCAACAACAACAACTTTTTTCTTCATTTCCTGCCATGTTTTCTTCATCCACTCCTAAAAGCAAACAAAAAATTGTGCAACATTTTTCTCTTCTGAAGTTAAGTCTAACACTGCATATCATTTTTAAGAAGTCATATCAGAAATTTATTTAAGAAATTACATTTCCAAACTGGCAGAAATGTAGGTAAGCCTCTTCACATTCAAGAAGAGAGCATTTTGACAGTTCTATAGAACGGCTATAGGTAATTTGAGGACACTGTCTAGGAATCAGAAAGTCAGGCTTATTTCTCATTTGGTTTTCCTGAGTCCTCATGGTGCCATTCAAAGAGTCCTAGGCCAGCGGTTGGAAGATTTCTGTTCTACCATCTGTTCTACCACCAACAAATGGTTGACTTTCTTCTCTTTAGTCTCATTCTCATATTTGAAAATCAGACAATTGGTCTACTCGATTTCTACCTTTGTGTCCACCTAGAATTGTGATTCTCTAAAGCTTCTGTAGAATAAATAATCATCCTGGGGGCATTTTTACACTATTTCTTCACACATGCTTAATGCCACTTTTTACTTCAATGTTGACCTAATATTGAAGATCACAGCTAAAAGCAATCTTTTCTTTACTTTGAGAAATAATAATTGCACATGCTAGATTTCTTAAGACCTTTTCTTCCTGAAGATAGACTGAGATATGCTAATGTTAAAGACTTTAATGTCACTATATTATATCTTCTTATGTGAACATAAGAACCCCCTAGATCCCTGGAAATTCTTTCCCTACAGGAGTTCTTTCTCTGCATTCTCATTTGGCCACAAAGTCAGATCCCATGGTACTGGGTACAGAAGTTCTTAAGTTGAGCTTGCTGCTGCTCTCCTGGACATGACAGACACATTTCTGCTCTTCCAGGCTTGGCATTCTTACCTGTGGTTCAGCTGGCTCAGCAGTGTTTTATTAGCATCTGTTAATGCTGAGCTGGGTATAAAAGCCTGTCTCAGATACTGGTACCATGTCTCAGCTCTTCAGCTAAAAGCGTGGCATTTCCCCCTGACTGACTACCCTCAGACTTTTGTCAAGATGTGATAGACAAAGCACGAGCTCTCCCAGGTACCACGCTGGTGTCCTCAGGGCACCAGCTCTGTGTGATGACCTGTGGAAAAGTGGTGGAGAGACACTCCCTTTCTGTTATAGGGGATCCTAAAGTAGAGATGTTTAGGTTTACAAAGTAAAACAACTGTTTTAGCTTTTACTTAGAACTATTTGCTTTCTATAATACTCAGACAAAGGTCAATTGGGGTTAAGCTGGGGATAAATCTCAGACTTGCTGTGTTCAGAATTATCTTCTTCATCCAATGACTAAGACTTTTTTTACTGAGTCACTTCATCATGCCTGAGTCGTCCCTCCCTTGGGACCAGTTCTCTCCCAGATTTCTCAGTCTTCATGCAAATCGGTTTCCAGAGGCTGACACTGCCCTTTTGCCAGATGTCCCCAGGAACATCTGAATCTCTTTTAGTTGCAAGCTGAAGCATTTATTATAGTTGCATAAAAAGCTGGATATAATTCAAATTCCTCCCTGAATTTTCTGATTTCCTTGAGCATTTATACTCTACCTTGCCACATAGTTCATCCTGATGAGGGTTCGAACACTACTTGTTCGTAAGCTTTTACATGGTTTGCTAGGTTGATATGTGGGCTCTCCTGAGTGTTAACCTTCTTGAAGTTAGACCTGGTTTTCTTCTGTTGTGTCCTCTATCATGCTTTGCAGAGAAATCTTGCTCATATGCTAGGATTTTGATTGGTACAGAGATAGCCAAGAATGTCACTGGTCCTTTTGTTTTTATTTTTATTGAAATATAGTTGATTTACAATGTTGTGTTATTTCAGGTGTATTGCAAAATGATTCAGATATATATATATATATATATTTTTTTTTTACACTCTCTTTCATTATAGGTTATTAGCAAGATATGGAATATAGTTCCCTGCGCTATACAGTAGGTCCTTGTGGGTTATCTATTTTATACAAGTAGTGTACATATTCCGGAGAAGGCAATGGCACCTCACTCAAGTACTCTTGCCTGGAAAATCCCATAGACAGTTAGCCTGGTAGGGTGTGGTCCATGGGGTCGCGAAGAGTCGGACACGACTGAGCTACTTCCCTTTCACTTTTCACTTTCATGAGTTGGAGAAGGAAATAGCAACCCACTCCAGTGTTCTTGCCTGGAGAATCCCAGGGACGGGGGAGCCTGGTGGGCTGCCGTCTATGGGATCGCACAGAGTCAGACACCACTGAAGTGACTTAGCAGCAGTATACATATTCACTATTGATACTATGTATAAAATAGATAGCCACTGAGAATCTATTGTATACACAGGGAACTCTACTTAATGCACTGTAACCTGAATGGGAAGGATGTCCAAAAGGGAGGAGATTTATGTATATGTGTGGCTAGTTCATTTTGTTGTACAGTAGAAACTAGCACAATATTGTAAAGCAAATATACCCCAATGAAAATTAATTTAAAAAGAAAATAAGTAAAATATTCCAGTATTTTTGTAACAGTAAATTAATGTCACCTCCTTGGGCCACAATAACCCCTTGTGCTGAGATTACTGGAGCATGTTTCCTAATTCCCAGAGAAGCAGATCTCATAGTTCTTAAAGTATCCAGAGAAGTTGGGTTTTCTTCTTCAGCTTTGGGTCCCTGGCCTGTATTTTGATGGTTTAAAATATAGAATAACACACTGGCAAAGAACCCTAAGGAGGTAAGCATGAGGTACTGGGAAGATAGTAATTACACAGAATTTTAAGGGACTGGAACACTTGGGGTAGCTTAATGTTATGGTTAATTGCAGGTTAGTCGGAAAACCATTCTTATTTCAACACTTTTGGAATAATCCTTATAAAACGCCCTTAGCAAAACTCCATGTAGCAAACAGCTGCATCTTTCTTTGATGTCTGAAGATTTTTAGAACCTTTAGGTCAACACTGAAACATATATTTTCATTTTTGAAGGGGCAAAGATGGTGAAGACATTAGCCTTTGCCGAACCAGTCACTATATATTCTTCCTAGCCATTGGTTTAGATAAATCTTTGATCTCATTCATTTTTTATGATTTTCTTCTTTACTGTCTCACTCTCAAAGTTAGATTTATAAAATTTTTATGATAAAAAGCTGCATACAGGAAAATATCTTCCTAATTATTCCCTTTATTCAGACATATTTTTAACATATTTTGGTGTTTGTTTTGTTCTAATGCTTCTAATGATTCCCACGCCCCAACACACACACATTACAAACTTAAGCTAATCTTGGCATCAACATATAGAACAAATATCTGCATGTAACACAAACATTGAAGCTTCACTGAAGAGTAAAAGAAAAAATATTCCTTAAAAAAAAAGCCTCTCTTGGCCCATATCTTTAGCTTTAATAACTAGAAATTGCCTCTCTCCACCTGGTTCTATAAGAATGAAGTCACTAACCACTGCAGACACTGACCTTCAACACTCCCTGGAAGGAGTTCAGGGCAGAGATCAGGAATGAGCCACTCTGTGCTCTGGGACAAACTGATGGAATAGGCCTTCAGATAGATATTTTCAGGAGAAGATTTTATGAGCTTAATAACTTGCATCTTCTCTTATATAGGAAAGCACTAAAATTATGAACAGATACATTATTAATGGAAGCACCATGTGCCTACCAGCAACCTTCTGCCAAAGTGTGTGCTTAATTGCACATGTGCCACTTCATGAAAACCACATATACACTGACCTTCCTCCTTACCTTTAAGGAGAAGTTTCTCAGAGATATCTGAGAGGCTGTCTCCCAGGCTAGAGTCCTTATTCTGCCCCAAATAAACCTTAACTCATAAATCTCACATTGTGCTTTTTTTTTTTTTTTAGTTGACAGCTCCTATTCCTCAAGGGAAATATTAAGAAAATAGATTCTATTTCTGTTTTTCTAGTGTTTGAGGGAAATAGTGCATGGTAAAGCCACTGCCAGATAAAATATAGTTCAAGGGGAATTCAGAGAAGTGACAGAACTTAACGTTTGTGAGACCAAACATAAATAGTGGCCTTCAACCCTCCTCACCTGGTACAGGCAACCAGGCTTTTATTTCTGATCCAAATATGGAGGTTTATTCTCTGAAGAAGTGGAATAAACCATTTAGGAAGATGCTTAGTATAGATACTGGCATCACAGATATAAGCCCTTCTTACATTCTTACAACAGAGGAGGAAATAGTCTGAGTGTTTCCTTTCACCCACCCAAAGGAAGGTCAACCATCTCCCTGTGCTGCTGTTCCTCATGCTTGGTGGCCAAGCATATTTTCATTCAAGGGAAAGAATGAAGGAAAAAGAGACATAAAAGCAGAGGAAATCCTTATTAACTAAGAAGTTATTTTTAAATATGAATGGACAAGTAAGAATCAATAGATACATGAGAATAAATGACATGAAAGACAAAGATTAAATAAGAAAATGGTAAACCTAATCATGGAGAAAAAAATATACTACTCAGGAAACAAATATAACAAAAATAATATAATTAGAGTAATTTGAAATTGTATTGTAGACACAAAATGAACATAGGATATCTTTAAAAAATAAAAGGATAAGAAATTCTTACAGAGTAATAATAGAATATCAAAATAAAAAACAAAGCTAAAAGTTCATGGAAAATAAAGCTAAGGAAATCACCTAGTACACAAAAGAGGCAGGAAGAAGAAAAAGCATAAGAAAAAATAAATAAACCATTAAAAACCATTGCTGCTCACAGGTGAAATAAGGATATAGGAATAAATATAGAACATGTATATATTTTTACTGGAATACAGGCAATCCAAAGGAAACTATAAAGAAACTATGACAAGTAACAAGTGAAGACAGTATGAACCCTGGATACACACCTAATATCAAATTTACAAAACTCAAATATTTTAAATATTTTATATACTAGAGAAAAATATATGAAAATTGATATTTAAAATTTACCATGCTCAATAGTATAAAAAATGATCAAATACCTAGGAATAAATCTAATGCAAAATGTAAGACTACAGCCTATAAAACATTACTGAGAGAAATAAATATACCTAAAATAATTGGAGATTAATGCAGAGATGTACCATATTCATAGATTGTTTTTAAAAATGATCTTAAGTCTATCCAAATTGAACAATAGAATTAATACAACTCTAATCAAATAATGGGCTTCCCAGGTGGTGCTAATGGTAAAGAACTTGTCTGCCAGGGCAGGAGACATAAGAGATGCTGGTTCAATCCCTGGGTTGGGAAGATCCCCTGGAGAATGGCATGGCAAACCACTCCAGTATGCTTACTTTTAGAATCCCATGGACAAAGCCTGGTGGGCTACAGTCCATAGCATCACAAAGAGTCAGACACAACTAAAGTGACTTCGCACACAGGAAGTCTCAATCAAATAACTGCAAGATATTTTGTGGAAATTGACAAGTTGGCTCTAAAATACGTAGGCTCTAAAATAAAAGACCTAGAATCATTAAGACAATTTTGGAAAAAAGGCAAAAGGACAAAACTGCGGCACAGCTTATTAGAGTTAGAGTGAAAACAGTGATTAAGTCCAACTGGTACAAGGTTAGGCTAGTAGATGTATGGAAGGAAATAGAGTGTCCTGAAAGAGACTCATACATATAAAGATCCTTGCTGTGCAGCCAAAGTGCTATGGCAATTCAGTGGAGAGAGTAACCTTTCCAATAAAAATGGTACAACTGCATATTTTTATGAAAAAAAAAAGAACCTTGATTTTTGCCTCACATAACACACAAAAATTAATTTGTGATGGATTTTAAATCTAAATATGAGAGATTAAACAATAAAGCTGTCAGGTGAAATTGGGCTCCTCTGATAGTTCAGTTGATAGAGTCCACCTGCAATGCAGCAGACCCTGGTTCAATTCCTGGGTCAGGAAGATCCCCTGGAGAAGGGACAGGCTACTCACTCCAGTATTCTTAGGCTTCTCTTGTGGCTCAGCTGGTAAAGGATCTATCTGCACTGCGGGAGACCTGGGTTAGGCCCCTGGGTTGGGAAGATCTCCTGGAGAAGGGAAAGGCTACCCACTCCAGTATTCGGCCTGGAGAATTCCATGGACTATGTAGTCCATGGGGTTGCAAAGAGTCAGACACAACTGAGTGACTTTCACTTCATTTCAGGTTAAATTATAGGAGAATATTTTCATAAACTTGGGGTTAAGAAAACATTTTTAAACAAGAGACACAAAACAATAATAATAAATGAAAAGGCTGAGAGTTTGGATTTTGAAATTAAAAACTTCTATTCATATAAGAATATCATCAAAAGAGTTAAAAGACAAACCATGGAATGCAAGAAGTTACTCAAAATCTATACATTTAAAAAGCATTTGTGTCCAGAATATATACAATGTCTTACATAAAAATGAGAAAATGCATATAGCTCAGTTTTAAAATGGATCAAAGATTTGAGTAGACATTTTATGAAAAAAGATATCCAAAAGACCATAAGCATAAGAAAAAGTGTTCAGTATCATTACTCATCAGAAAAATGAAAATTAAAGACATAATGGAATATCATCTTAAATCCACCAGAATGGCCAAAATTAAAAAGACTGACAGTGAGCCATAGAGTGACTGTCATGTGCTGCTGGTGGGAGTGTACATTGGTACAGTCACTTTGGAAAAATGTTTGACAGTTTCTTATAACATTAAATATAGTGACCCAGAAATTTTACTTATAGACATATACCTAAGAGAAATCAGTACATATGTCTATCAAAAGACATGTCTAAGAATGATTGCATTTGTATTTTTCATAATAGTCTAAAACTGTAAACAACTCATAATGCTCACCAAGAGGATCACTAATAAATTGTGAAACATGGAATATTCTAAAGCAATTTATAAAAAGAACTAACTGCTGATATTCTGAATCACAGAGTCATCTCACAGGCATCATGTGTGAAAGAAGTTAGACAAATGAAAGCGTATATGTGCATTACTCCATTTACAGTAGTTCAAGAACAAGCAAAACTAATCAATGATACCTTGATTTATGAGGGTATTGGCATTTGAAATGCTGGAGTATTCCCTATATCCATCTGGGTGGTGGTATACAATGCATAGATGTGCATATACTTAAGTATTTTATGTATGGGTATGCAAAATAAAAATAAAAAAAAACAAGGCAATCAATATATGGCATGTTAAAAAAGAAACGGTAGAGATTATATTTTATTTTTAATTTTATTTTTCATGGGTAAACATCTTTTATTTTTCATTTTTATTGGAGTACTGTTGCTTTACAATGTTGTGTTAGTTTCTGCAGTACTACAAAGTGAAACAGTTATAAGTATACATACAGCGCCTCTTTTTTTTTCGATTTCCTTCCCATTTAGGTCACCACAGGGCACTGAGTAGAGAGAAGATATGTATATTTTAAAATGTCACATGAGACTTCCCAAAACATTTAGATTGAAGGGGTTCACTAATTGTTAAGCAAGATAAATTATATATATTTAATTCATTAACAGAACTATATATATAACATTATATGTATATTAACAACATTATATATAATATATAATAATGTTCTATATTAATGTTCAGCATTATATATATATATACACATACACACACACACACACACACACACACACATCAGTTCAGTTCAGTTCAGTCGCTCAGTCGTGTCCGACTCTTGGCGACCCCATGAAGCGCAGCACGCCAGGCCTCCCTGTCCATCACCAACTCCCGGAGTTCACTCAGACTCACGTCCATTGAGTCCATGATGCCATCCAGCCATCTCATCCTCTGTCGTCCCCTTCTCCTCCTGCCCCCAACCCCTCCCAGCATCAGGGTCTTTTCAAATGAGTCAACTCCTCGCATAAGGTGGCCAAAGTACTGGAGCTTCAGTTTTAGCATCATTCCTTCCAAAGAAATCCCAGGGCTGATGTCCTTCAGAATGGACTGGTTGGATCTCCTTGCAGTCCAAGGGACTCTCAAGAGTCTTCTCCAACACCACAGTTCAAAAGCATCAATTCTTCTGTGCTCAGCCTTCTTCACAGTCCAACTCTCACATCCATACATGACCACAGGAAAAACCATAGCCTTGACTAGACGGACCTTAGTCACACACACCACACACACACACATATACATATATATATATATATATATATACACAGTTCTGATTAAATTATGGGGGCTTCCCTGGTAGCTCAACTGGTAAAGAATCTGCCTGCAATGCAGGAGACCCTAGTTTGATTCCTGGGTCAGAAAGATCTGCTGGAGAAGGAATAGGCTACCCACTCCAGTATTCTGGCCTGGAGAATTCCATGGACAAAGGAGCCTTGCAAGCTAAAGTGCACCAAGGATAAAGGAATTTTCATAAACTCTCTGGGAAGGAAATAAGCCATATATAAAGGGACAAGGATCACACTGACATCAGGCACACACAGCAACTGAATATTACATGACTATGAAGCACTGTTCCTCAACGTCCTGAAACACATACCAAACGGGTGTGAGAAAAGGATAAAGATATTTTCCAACAGCAAGGAAGGCTAATATTGATCTTTTAGTGATTCTTTTTTCCAGAAAGTTAGTTGAAGTTGTGACTTAAATCAGCTTTAAATAACTTAGCAAGGATACAAGAAATGGAAGATGTAGGATTTAGAGCAGAAGGGGACCCACACAGAAGAGAAGAGAAGGCAAGTCCTAGATAAGCATCATATAGCAGACCTGGAGAAAAAACACTTCAGCTTGGTATGGGATGATAAATCAGGAGACTGGAACTAGCCTAAACAGATCACTGTATAATGTTCATTGCAGCACTATTTATAATAGCCAGGACATGGAAGCAACCTAGATGTCCATCAGCAGATGAATGGATAAGAAAGCTGTGGTACATATACACAATGGAGTATTACTCAGCCATTAAAAAGAATACATTTGAATCAGTTCTAATGAGGTGGATGAAGCTGGAGCCGATTATACAGAGTGAAGTAACCCAGAAAGAAAAACACCAATACAGTATACTTACACATATATATGGAATTTAGAAAGATGGTAATGATAACCCTGTATGTGAGACAGCAAAAGAGACACAGATGTATAGAACGGCCTTTTGGACTCTGTGGGAGAGGGAGAGGGTGGGATGANTGCCTGCAATGCAGGAGACCCTAGTTTGATTCCTGGGTCAGAAAGATCTGCTGGAGAAGGAATAGGCTACCCACTCCAGTATTCTGGCCTGGAGAATTCCATGGACAAAGGAGCCTTGCAAGCTAAAGTGCACCAAGGATAAAGGAATTTTCATAAACTCTCTGGGAAGGAAATAAGCCATATATAAAGGGACAAGGATCACACTGACATCAGGCACACACAGCAACTGAATATTACATGACTATGAAGACTGTTCCTCAACGTCCTGAAACACATACCAAACGGGTGTGAGAAAAGGATAAAGATATTTTCCAACAGCAAGGAAGGCTAATATTGATCTTTTAGTGATTCTTTTTTCCAGAAAGTTAGTTGAAGTTGTGACTTAAATCAGCTTTAAATAACTTAGCAAGGATACAAGAAATGGAAGATGTAGGATTTAGAGCAGAAGGGGACCCACACAGAAGAGAAGAGAAGGCAAGTCCTAGATAAGCATCATATAGCAGACCTGGAGAAAAAACACTTCAGCTTGGTATGGGATGATAAATCAGGAGACTGGAACTAGCCTAAACAGATCACTGTATAATGTTCATTGCAGCACTATTTATAATAGCCAGGACATGGAAGCAACCTAGATGTCCATCAGCAGATGAATGGATAAGAAAGCTGTGGTACATATACACAATGGAGTATTACTCAGCCATTAAAAAGAATACATTTGAATCAGTTCTAATGAGGTGGATGAAGCTGGAGCCGATTATACAGAGTGAAGTAACCCAGAAAGAAAAACACCAATACAGTATACTTACACATATATATGGAATTTAGAAAGATGGTAATGATAACCCTGTATGTGAGACAGCAAAAGAGACACAGATGTATAGAACGGCCTTTTGGACTCTGTGGGAGAGGGAGAGGGTGGGACGATTTGGGAGAGTGTCAGTGTAACATGTATGACATCATAAGTGAAACGAATCGCCGGTCTAGGTTCAATGCAGGATGCAGGATGCTTGGGACTGATGCACGGGGATAATCCAGAGAGATCGTGTGGGGCGGGAGGAGGGAGGTGGGGGTCGGGATTGGGAGTTCGTGTACACTCATGGCTGATTCATGTCGATGTATAGCAAAACAAATACAGTATTGTAAACCAAAACAAACTAAAAAATAAAAATTATTTTAAAAAATGAAATAGGTAAATAACAAGGACCCACTGTATAGCATAGGGAACTATATTCAGCATCTTGTAATAACCTATAATGGAAAAGAATCTGAAAAGAATATATATCTATATATGTTAAGATATAGTTAATTTGCAGTGTTGTGTTAGTTTCAATGTAAAGTGATTCAATTATATATATATAATTGAACATATAATTCAATACTTATAATTAAACATATAATTGAATCACTTTACATTGAAACTAACACAGCATTGTAAATTAGCTATATCTCAACAAACAAATTAAGGTTTATTTGTTTTTTTTTTTTTAAAGAAATCCAGATAAAGAGGTTTCTCACTGGAAAAAAAAAAAAAATCCAGGCACTAGAAATTATGGATGAAGGAATAATTGCAGAAAACAAGGAAAATTAAAAGCTCTAAGAAAAATGAAAATGAAATCTGTAGTAGAAAGTTATCATCCCAAGAGTACAGAATTAAAAGCACAATTGAAAAAAAATAAATAAACAGACTTCATTTAACCTTGCTACTGGTGCGTGCTTAGTTTTCATTGGTGCAGTGTTCTACTTTGAGTAACACTGGACACACAGGAAGAGAAATATTATTTTAACAGAAAATTTGACTGATGGTAAAATTTTTTGCAAATTCAAGTTGTGATATGTACAGAAGCAGGAAAGTCCTGTTTATTGTGGAAAGGCAGGATATGTATGTTCATACACTTGATGATGCAAAAGTCAAAACAGATCTGACAGAAAGGGGAAGAGAAAGGAGGGCAAGGGTGGAGAAGAGGGAAAAGTGGCTAAAATCCTTCAGAGAAGAAAGTTGAAATACTAATTAAAACTGATGGAAGGAAAATATAGATATATATATATTTAGAATAATCACAAAGATAAGCAATAAACTATTTTAAAAGAATAGCATGACTATAGACGTAAAATAAGTAAGATGTGAGGAATGGAGAAGGATACATATATTCTAGTGGCTAAGCTCATTTCATAAAGAGACTGAGCCTAAAATGACAATTTAGAATTAAGACAGCAGTCACTAGGAGAACCCAAGGCAGAAGAGTTAAGAGCTTCACTCTAGGAGTAGGACTGGGGTTGGTAAGAGAGGTCATTGTTGTTTCATGCTTAGCTTTTCTTCATGACTTGATCTGTGACCATATACATGTGTCATTCTATTTAAAAAATTCAAATAAAAATGTAATGACCATTTGCTATGAGGGTCCCCCCTACCCAAGGATTCATTCTCTGCTTCCTTGTATATGCTTGCTCAGCCGCTTCTATTGTGTCCAACTCTTTAAGACCCCATAGACTGTAGCCTGCCAGGCTCCTCTGTCTACAGGATTCTACAAGCAAGAATACTGGAGTGGGTTGCCATGCCCTCCTCCAGGGGATCTGCCCAGCCCAGGGATCCATCCCATGTCTCTTATGTTTCCTGCATTGGCAGGCGAGTTCTTTACCACTAGCGCCACCTGGCATATTTCCTTGTAGTAATAATAACCAGCTATTTCAACCCTTGCTCACACCTCCAGGCATTAAAGGAAGTGGCCCCACTCTCACGTATCATCTTGTCCTCCCAGTCCTGGGATGAGGACTGAGAACAAGGCCCAGAGGAGGGCTGCAAGATGTGAGGCTGAGAACATTCCTCTGGGTGTCTGGGGAAGAAGTTTCCCCTCTCTTTTCTGAAAGCCACCTGCAGGGAAGCTGTCTGAAGGCTGGAGTGAATAAGGACACATGCAGACGCAGGGGCTGCTGACAGCTACGCTGTGGGTGTCCAAAGAAAGGCAACACTGCAGGATTCAAGGAGGAGAAATGGAAAAATCTTTCTGGGAATCTCTAAAGAGTCACTGTTTGAAGCATTACATAAGGCTGGCCCTGCCTCTGAAATACTTAAGTTATGTTGGTCATTAAATTTTATTTCTAAAGCCAATGTCAGACAGGTTTTCTGTTGCTAACAACCTAAGGAATTCTAAAAGACAAGAAAATAAAGGAAGAGAGAAATACTTTGAGAGCATTTATAAAAGGAACTATATAGGATGCGTGGGTGTTAAGTCACTTCAGTTCAGTTCAGTTCAGTCGCTCAGTCATGTCTGACTCTTTGTGACCCCATGAATTGCAGCACACCAGGCCTCCCTGTCCTCACCAACTCCTAGAGTTCACTCAGACTCACATCCATCCAGTCAGTGATGCCATCCAGCCATCTCATCCTCTGTCATCCCCTTTTCCTCCTGCCCCCAATCCCTCCCAGCATCAGAGTCTTTTCCAATGAGTCAACTTTTCACATGAGGTGGCCAAAGTACTGGAGTTTCAGCTTTAGCATCATTCCTTCCAAAGAAATCCCAGGACTGATCTTCAGAATGGACTGATTGGATCTCCTTGCAGTCCAAGGGACTCTCAAGAGTCTTCTCCAACACCACAGTTCAAAAGCATCAATTCTTCGGCGCTCAGCCTTCTTCACAGTCCAACTCTCACATCCATACATGACCACTGGAAAAACCATAGCCTTGACTAGACGGACCTTAGTCCGCAAAGTAAGTCACTTCAGTTGTGTTCAAGTCTTTGCGACCCCATGGACTGTGGCCCGCCAGACTCCTCTGTCCGCGGGATTCTCCAGGAAAGAGTCCTGGAATGGGGTGCCATGCCCTCCTGCAGGGAATCTTCCTGACTCAGGGATCAAACCCGCCTCTCTTGCATCCCCTGCATGGGCAAGCAGGTTCTTTACCACTAGTGCCACATCGGAAGCCCAACCATATAGGATGTTTTTACAGAATTTTATAGATTATAAAACACTTCTTCAAGTATCTCTTTGATGTTTGCAGAATTCTTGTAAAGTAGGAATTATTCTTTGTGTGTTACAAATGGGAAAAAGAAACAGAATTGTCAGGAGATCTACTCAAGTTCCTTTGGTTATAAGTGACCAGATTTGACTCAGAGCTGTGCTTGCATGCATGGGTGCATGAGTGTCTGTGTGCTCAGTTGTGTCCGACTCTTTGCGACCCTAAGGACTATAGCCCGCCAGGCTCCTCTGTCCATGGGAATTCCCAGGCAAGAATACTGCAGTGGGTTGCCATTTCCTTCTCTAGGGGATCTCCCTGACCCAGGGATCGAACCCATGTCTCCTGAGTCTCCTGCATTGGCAGGCGGATTCTTTAACACTGTTCCTCTGGGAATCCCTTAAGAGCTGTGCTGTTACCAAAATAGCACACTGCAGGTGTAGACACGTGAATCAGTTGAATAGAATAGACAGCCCAGAAATAGATCCATGCATATGTGGAACTTTAATGAGGGCAGAGGTGGCCTGGCATTTAAGTGGTGAAAAGAGGGATTATTCAATAAAAGGAGCTGGAAAAACTGGTTGTCCATTTGGAAAAAAATGAATTTGGATCCCACCCTTACACCATACCCAAAAATCAACTCCAGATGGATTAGGGACTTAAATGTCAAAAGCAAACTTTAAAACACTCAGTAGAAAAATATAGGTGGGTATCTTTCCGACCTTGGGGTAGGGAAGGATTTCTTAAACAGCCACAAAAAGTGTTAACCATAAAATAAAAGATTTATGATTTTAATTTATTAAAATTAAGATGTTTTGTTCATCAGAAGAATTCATAAAGTGGAAAAGCAAGCTACAAACTAAGAGAAAATCATTTGCAACACATATAACTGGCAAAAGTTTAGCATCAAGAATATGTAATGATGCCTCTACTAAGGAAAATTCAAACGCCTAAGTAGAAAAAAGATTTAAAAGTGAAAGACCAAAATATGGGAACAGATGCTTTACAGGAGAAAATATATAGCTAAAAACATATGGAGGGACGCTCAGCCTCTTAATAGCAATATACGCTAGCAAGTCAAGATGAAAAAAAGTGAAAGTGTTAGTCGAGCAGGCCCATATGACTCTTTGTGACCCCATGGACTATAGCCCACCAGGCTTCTCCATCCATGGAATTTCCCAGGCAAGATTACTGGAGTGGGCAGCCTTTCCCTTCTGCAGGGGATCTTCTCAACCCAGGGACTGAACCCAGATCTCTCTCTTTGAGCAGCGAGTGACACATTGTAAGTTACATGTTAGTCCTTGGAAAACATATTAATAGAAAGGAAGGAAGGGAGAAAGAAGGAAGGAGAAAAAAAGACTGGAATAGAAGAAAGTGGGCAAGTATAATGAATAATTAAATTCTGGGGATTGAAATATGTTATAAAAACATTAGTCCTCAATATCCTATGATAAACCATAATGAAGCAGAATATAGAAAAGAATGTATATACATATATGACAACCATTTTGCTGTATAGCAGAAATTAACACAACATTGTAAATCAACTATACTTCGATCAAATAAATTTTTAAAAATTAAGGCCATGCAAAGAGATATTAAAGAGTGCAAAAGAAGGTGTGCTTAATCAGGGAAAATTCTCTAGAGAGGGTAAATTGTGAAAGTTTTTTTTCTTACGTGTAAAAGTGTTGCCAAACTATAAATATATCAGTGAATTGGTTGACTCGTTAATGGGTTAAAGTTCCAGCTTCTATTTTCAGAGTGGAACTTACTTGCCACGATAATAGGAGGTGACATTTGTTTGATTTTCCTCTTTGAGTTGTGGAAGAATCCTATAAACTCCTCTATAAATAACCATGTAGAGGCCGAAAGGCTTCCTGTAACTTACAGCCTGAAGCCAGTAACCTCTGATGGCAGGCTGAGTGGTGGTTGAATCAGCAGGGTGGCAGCCTTCACCAGGGAATTCCGCCTCCTTCAGCGGGGCTGGACCCGGCAGGAGTGTCTCGTGTGTTTTCCCCCTGCATCCTCAGTGTATTACATTAAGAGCCAGCACACACGAAACATTCCCTGCAGTACCAAAGTGTACTTGAGTCAATGAATAAAGGTGGATCTGTCCGGCCAAGGAAAACAGCATCCAACTGTTCTCAGAGAACATACAGAGAATGTACATGATAACCGAGTGATCCAATCAAATTCTCAGCTTGGAGCAGTGGGCAAGACACAAACCCTGCGTCTGAGCGAAGTGTGGACTTGAATAAATTCCACACCTCAGTGAAATACATAGTACCCCTTGGGCCACTTTCTAAGACAGGATGGGAAGGTGAGGACATGTACTGGGGAGAGGAGTTGAACTGGTGGTGGGTTTGGGTTACAGGTGGAATGGATGGCTCAGACAAGATAAATGAGTACTCTTCCACTCCTCTGTATTGACTCAAAGTTATCTGTTATTGTTTACTTATCTTCCTGCTTGATTTTCTCTCTTTCCATTGTCCAAATTCTTCTTGACTGTCTAGGAGGTAGACTCAAGAAGGAATGAGTATCTGGATGGGTGCCTCTTTGCTTACTTTTGGGTTATTTTATTATTTACATTCCACCTCTCTTCAGAAGATCACAAAGGGTTGTCACTTAAAAAAAAAAAAACAAGAGCAAGGGCATGAACAGGTACACATTACTACAGAGAAGACAGATAACTAACGAGGACCTACTGTATAGCACAGGGAACTCTGCTCAATACTCTGTGATAACCTACATGAGAAAAGAATCTAAAAAGAATGAATATATACGTATGTGTGTAACTGAATCATTTACTGTACACCTGAAACTAACACATCATAAGTCAACTATAATCCAATAAAAATTAAAAAAAAATTGTCTTAAACCTATGTCCTATAATAAAGGTCCAAATTGTAAGGAACAGAAAAATAATTTTTAATTTTTACCTTTTATTTCCTGACAATAGTCTACCTTTTCCTTTTTCATTTGAATAAACATATGTTCCGTTTAGTTCAATTCAGTTGCTTAATCATGTCTGACTCTTTGCGACCCCATGAATTGCAGCACGCCAGGCCTCCCTGTCCATCACCAACTCCCGGAGTTCACCCAAACTCATGTCCATCTAGTCGGTGATGCCATTCAGCCATCTCATCCAAACATACGTTAGGAAGATCAAAGGAATTCCCTGGCAGTCCAGGGGTTAGGGCTCTGAGCTCTCACTGCTGAGAGTCTGGGTTCAATCCCTGGTCCCACAGCCATCCCCTAAAATCCCAAATCCCCACAAATTGTGCAGTGCAGCCAAAAAAACAAATCAATAAATAAATTTTTAAAAAGGAAAACAACAACAAAAAAAATAAAAACCAACTACAACTACAGAATTATCTGGGTTCCTTTAGTCAGGCAATAAGAATTGAAATCACCTTCTCAACTTCAATCCACAAATGTTCTTTTCCTTTTCAGTCTTTCTGAATTTATGGAAAGACCAGCTAACACTTACACATAGAAACCTATTTATAAGAAATGACAGTATACCCACAGGTCTTCCCCCAAATCAAAAATAAAGCAGAACGGGAGTTGGGGATAAAGTTATTTCCAATTTATGTACAAAACCGAAAGCTCTGATTTCACTTTTTATTCACAGGACTTTTTTTTTTTTTCTTTTCAGGCTGTGGTGCAAGAAACCTACTGTGATTTGAATCAGAGACATGTTCCTCTTTCTACCTTTAACAAATTCAACTTGCTTTGCATTTGTGTAAGTAGATTTTAGTCTGTCCATAATTGAAAGCCAGATTAAAAACAAAAAATGGGAGTGGATAATCCAGACTCATTTTCTATGGTTTTTGTGACTCCAGCTGTTGGGCAGTGAAATTCTGGAGAGAGGGATGGGATATCTCCAGAGGCTTAGTTTAGTATCCTCAAAGCTACTCCACTCCTCCCCCTACCCCTGTGCACATGACAATATCTGCTTTACTAATCAGAGGGAAATTTATCATGGAGGATTTAGGGGAGATATTTATGGCGTCTGTAAGCACAATGGCCTTGCCTTGTGTGATGTCGGCTATTCTCTTTAGGAGATAAAAGGCCACAGCTGGTAAGAGAATAGACCAGGGACCATTTCAGGATTTCAAAACAGAAGGCCTTGTTGAAGAAGAGGGATTTTAAACAGCCTTGCTCTTCTTTTGTTCCTAATAGGATGAACAGGTGTGGAAGTCAGTGCAAGGGCGCTGCTGAGATGATCGTGGAACAAGAGAATGACTATTTTTTGATGGCTGGCAAAAGATTGAGATTTCCAAACTTCAAGCTAAGCTAGGTAACACAAGCTCTTTCTACCTGTGCACATCAAGGAACTAGGAACCTAGGTCAAGGCAAGACAGGAGGGTGCCATGCATACTTTTCATTAAATTACAGCATCCTCCTAGCTGAACAAAATGGAAAACAGTTGTATGACATGTGTCTGATGTGAACACACATACACTATTCTGTTGTATGAAGTGTCTGAGGGAGGCAGGGTTTTACTATTTCTTGAGCTTATGGGCTAAGTATCTTAAACTAAGGGGGCGACAGAGGTTGAGATCGTTGGATGGCATCACAGATTCAATGGACATGAACTTGGGCAAACTCCAGGAGATGGTGAGGGACAGGGAAGGCTGGCGTGCTATAGTCTATGGGGCTGCAAAGAGTTGGACATGACTTGCGACTGAACAGCAACATCTTAAACATATCTCCTGGAGGAGAGGATGAAATAAAATGGTGAACTGATTTTTTTAAAAAATTAGGGACATCACAATAAACTAGAAGAATTATTAAAATGATTTGGGACATATTAAAGCACTGTAAAAAGTAAATTAATAGATGTACTAGAGGTTATTAATAGCATTAACATTATGAGTTAATATATTATGAGTACCATATATTGGGTTGGCTAAATATTTTGTTCAGGTTTGTCATTATATCTTATGGAAAAACCCAAACTTTTTAAACAACCCAATATTTTTATCTTTGTAGCCCTGTGGCTGTGTATGTTTTCTTACACATAGAAAGCCTTCAATAAATATTTGTCCAATTATTAGATGAAAACCACTTTTTAATATGGCTGCAAAATACTTGAAACACAAGAAGAACAAGTAAAATAATGACCTTGTTTATAAGTAAAGTATAAAATATAGATCATTTAGGCATTGGGCATTGAATTTTCTACTTGCTCATTTTTCAACACAAACTTTTGGGGAGATGGGGTAGCATTATTTTAAACAGTTCCTCTTAGGTCCCATTAAGCAAGCTTTTCTGTTGACAGCATAGATGTCTTTTACATCTGGTTGGTGTTTAGTTCTCTGAATTCCTGACTAAGGAAGAAAATGATCAGGTTGTAGGCTATCTGACCTATGGATTGCTCATTCCCTGCGTGAGCCAATCTTTGAAGTCCAAAGACAAAAATCATCATTCATCACAAAAATTTCCTATATTCATAAGGAAAGATACTCTAGCCTTCTTCCAAAATTATCCCCAGACTGGCAATGGGAGAGACTGACCCAGCCGTGGTTACCTTTATGACACACTGTTCTTGCCCTCTGGTTGATGCTATGAATGGACAGGCAGGAAGAGAGACTTAAAAGTCAGCTAACCATTGCTGAGTCAGTTCAGCTCACTGCATTCAAAGACTGAAGGGCCACCTGACTCTGAGGAGCCGACAGGAAATGCAGAGCTGTTTCCTCCTGGGGAGCAATTTCGTGAGGAGAAATCCTGACTTCAATAAAGCTGAGTCTGTCTATTGCTTTATTGGGCAATGAAAGTTCCCATCATACTGATCAAAGGTTGAGGATTTGGTACATGTGGGAATGCTTTAATATCTCACCTGTGGCTCAGACAGCTGTGCATTGCCAAATGCTAATTTCTTTTCCTGTGAAGCCAGGTGGACAAGAAGAGCTAAGGGAAAAGGGAACATTTGTTTTTTTCCCAATGAAAATATGGATTCAATTCAATCCAATTCAATGTCAAAACATTTAATTTACTTTGTGTCCCTAAGTAAAGAAAATATTATCCTGAGGAAATAAAGGAGGTAGCAACCTAAGTAAGATAAGAAGGATGGAAGGAAGGGAGGAAAGGAGGCGGGGAGGGAGGAGGAGGAAAGATGGTCGAGGGACATTGCGTGCTATTTCACAGACACAGCATCCTTTCTGGTCCTCACAGCAGTCTTGGGAGTCAGGTGGTGTTTAATCATCTTACAGATGAGGAAAATGAAACACAGGGAGGTTGTCACTTGCCTAGTGAGGGGAACATTGTTCATTTATTTTTCTGTCCAATGTTTGAATTCTTTCTGTGTTTTGGGAATTGCTTACTCTCTGATTCTTAGTAATGCGGATGAGGCAGGTAAAGCCTCTTGTCCTTGGAGGCAATATTTACAATAGCTGAGACAAGGAAGCAACTTAAGTTTCCATCAATGATAGAGAAAATACGTTGTATATATATATGTGTGTGTGTGTGTGTGTGTGTGTATGTGTGTGTATACATATATATATATATAATGGATATTACTTAACAATATTCTTTGATGGCTGGTGAAAGATTGAGATTTCCAAACTCCCAATTAAGCAAGGTAATGCAAGCACTTTCCACCTGTGCACATCAAGGAACTAGAAACCTAGGTCAAGGTTAGACAGGAGAGTGCTGTACAAATTTTCCATAAAGTTATGGCATCCTCTTAGCTGAACCTAGGATTTCTTTGGAAGGAATGATGCTAAAGCTGAAACTCCAGTACTTTGGCCACCTCATGAGAAGAGTTGAGTCATTAGAAAAGACTCTGATGCTGGGAGGGATTGGGGGCAGGAGGAGAAGGGGACGACAGAGGATGAGATGGCTGGATGGCATCACGGACTCAATGAATGTGAGTCTGAGTGAACTCCAGGAGTTGATGATGGACAGGGAGGCCTGGTGTGCTGTGATTCATGTGGTAGCAAAGAGTCAGACACGACTAAGCAACTGAACTGAACTGAACTAGCTGAACAAAATGGGAAGCAACTATATGACATGTGTCTGATGTGAACACATGCACGCTGGAACACACACTGTTCTAAATTTTTTTGTACTAATGATATGAAGTGTCTGGGGGAGAATGAAATAACGCCATTTGCAACAATATGGATGGATTTAAAGATTATCATGCTAAGTGAAATAAGTCAAAGACAAATATCATATGGTATCACTTCTGGGGGTTGGTGGTTTAGTTGCTAAGTTATGTCCCATTCTTGCAACCCCATGGCCTGCCAGGCTCCTCTGTCCATGAGATTCTCCAGGCAAGAATACTGGAGTGGGTTTCCATTTTGTTCTCCATGTGATCTTCCCAACTCAGGAATTGAACCCTGGTCTCCTGCATTACAGGCAGGTTCTTTACCAACTGAGCTACGAGGGAGTCCTGATATCACTTGTAAGTGGAATCTAAAAAACAGTACAAATGAACTTATTCATACAACAGAACTGGACTCAGAGACAGACATAGACAACAGACTTATGGTTACCAAAGGGGAAGGGGCGAGACTTCCTTCCAGTATGTCTTCTACTTGCTCAAGTCTACTTTTGTGTCTTTCATGAGTGTTACAGTTTTCATTATAAAAGTGCTGACATTGCTTTCTAAGTTTGATCTCTCTCATTATTATAGAGCTGTCTTTTCCACTATATACTGCAACTGGCCTTTTGGAATATTTGTGGAGATTATTTTTTATGTTGATTTTGTAACCTTTTTTAAAAAATTAATTTTTTTATTGTTTGCTGTGGCTTTTATTATTTTGGCTTTTCCAAAATCCTATCATCTGCTAATAGAGATAATTTTACCTCTTTCTCTCCTATTTCAGAACCTTTTTAATAAACTCCTGTCCTATGCAATCCAGAATCAGATTTCCTTGCTGGCAACTGAGAACACTTTATATTGTTCAAAGATCAATAATCTTGGAAGTGATAAAAACAGATTCCAAAACAAGTCTACTTTGCTTAACCCAAGCTTCCTTTTACCTTTCCCTTGATGACATCTGTAAAGAAAACCACATGTGACAGCAAGTCAACTTAAGTGAAAGGGAGATATTTTTGGCTCTTGCAGCTGAGAATCCAAGGGTAGAGATGGTTTAAAGCAGGGTCTTGGGGTTCAAGTGATATCAGGGCTCACTATGTTTCTGTTTCATGGCTCTTGATTATCTTTGCATGGTGGCCTCTTCCTTCCCTACTTTAGATGACTTTCGCCATTGTGACAGGCAACATGACAATTTCACTTTATATTTCCTCACAGCTTTTATCCTGAGAAAAAAGATAATCAAGAATAGCTCTTGTCAGAAAGTTGTAGATATAATTCTGATTGATGCACCTTGGTTCCCATGCCCTTCTTCAAATCCACTCAGTATGCCCTTAAGGTGGAATATTCCAGTACCTATGAGACACGTGACTGTTTATGGAAACAGGTAGTGGAGTAAACCACGCATGAGCCATGTGTGGACGACAAGCTACAATAGGAATGGTTCTCCTAACAGTAAAGATGCTGTACGAACAATAAATGTGCACAATACCAAACCCTTCGGTTTTTATAGAGTCACCAAGACTTTGATGCTGGGAAAGACAGAAGGCAAAAGGTGAAGGGAGCAGTAGAGAATGAGATGGTTAGATAGCATGATGGACTCAGTGGATATGAATGTGAGCAAACTCAGGGAGATAGCGGAGGACAGAGGAACCTGACATTTTGTAGTTCCTGGGGTCATAAAGAGTGGCCACACCTTAGTGGCTGAACACTGACAATGACAATCATCAATAAGTGCAGATTAATGGCCTAAACTGCTTCATTATAAAAAAAAAATTAATGGCATATAGTTGCTTTACATTGTGTTAATTTCTACAATACAGCCAAGTGAATAAGCTATACATATACATATATCTCTTCCTTTTTTTTTTAAAATTTCCTTCTCATTTCAGTCACCACAGAGCACTGAGCAGAGTTTGCTGAGCTTTTCAGTAGGTTCTCATTAGTTATTTATTTTATATACCGCATTGATAGTGTATATATGTCAAGCCCAATCTCCTAATTAATGCCATTCCCTCTCTTTTCCTCCCTTTATGTCCATATATTTATTCTCTACTTCTGTGTCTCTATTTCTGTTCTGCAAACAAGATCATCTGTACCATTTTTTTTCTATCATACCAGTTCCAGTAAGCATTTATTTAATAGTCCCTGTTTAGTAGTATCCAAACTTACCAGTGTCTACACTGTTCTAAACATTGTGGTATATCTAATATGATGTTTAAAAGCAACACATCCTATTTATTTAACTTATATGCAGAGTACCTCATGAGAAATGCCAGGCTGGATGAAGGTCAAGCTGGAATCAAGATTGCCAGGGAAATACCAATAACCTCAGATATGAAGATGACACCACCATTATGGCAGAAAGCAAAGAGGAACCAAAGAGCCTCTTCATGAAGGTGAAAGAGGAGAGTGAAAAAGCTGGCTTAAAACTCAACATTCAGAAAAGTAAGATCATGGCATTCAGTCCCATCACTTCATGGCAAATGGATGGGGAAACAATGGAACAGTGACAGGCTTTATTTTCTTGGGCTCCAAATCACTGCAGATGGTGACTGCAGCCATGAAATTAAAAGATGTTTGCTCTTGGAAGAAAAGCTATGACAAATCTAGACAGCATATTAAAAAGCAGAGACATTACTTTGCCAACAAAGACCTGTCTAGTCAAAGCTATGTTTTTTTCTGTAGTCATGTAAAAATGTGAGAGTTGGGTCATAAAGAAGGCTGAGCACAGAAGAATTGATGCTTTCAAGCAGCAGTGCTGAAGAAGACTCTTGAGAGTTCCTTGGACTGCAAGGAGATCAAAGCAGTCCATCCTAAAGGAAATCAGTCCTGAATATTCATTGGAAGGACTGTTGCTGAAGCTCCGATACTTTGGTCCCTTGATATGAAGAGCCGACTTATTGGAAAAGACGTGAGGCTGGAAAAGATTGAGGGCAGGAGGAGAAGGGGACGACAGAGGATGAGATGGTTGAATGGCACCAGCAACTCAATGGACATGAGTTAGAGCAAGCTCCAGGAGATGGTGACGGACAGGGAAGCCTGGCGTGCTGTGGTCCACACGGTCGAAAAGAGTCAGATGTGACTGAGCAGCTGAACACAGCAACAAGTGGCACGTGTTTCCTTGAAGAGTGCTGTTTACAAGAAAGAATATAAATAAGTGCTACAGAAGTTGATTTGTTATAGGACCATGGGCATTTAAGGGACTATTCCTTAGGCTGGTTGAGGTTGAGAAACATGTTGCAAAGAGTTGGACACTACTGAAGTGACTTAGCATGCACACACGAATGTCTGCTACAGAGGCATGACTATTAAAGTCTGGCATCTCCAGGTGAGGACTGGGCCTAGTGCCAATGATATGAAAATATCATGTGTCACTGTATTTGATAGGGAGTAAAGGGCAAGTGAAATTCGTCAATGGGTTTCTAGTAAATAGAGAACTCCATCCTTTCTTTTTTATTTTCATTGAGATGAAAAGGATCAGTGTCTTCTGACTCAGGGAAAGAAGGTACTCTGGTGTCACACGTCTGAAAACACGTAAGATAAAAGGGTACTAATGGGGACAAGAGGAGGTATATGTCTATATTCACTGAACCGTTTCTTGAACTCCATTTTGGGACAGATACTTGGCAGCACAAATCAAATGTTCTGTGTAAGATTTCTGCCACAGTTATTTGGGTGCAGAAATGTAGGGAGAGGGAAGATCAGAGTCAGGGAGACCAGGAATGGGTCTATTGCAAGGGTTCACGTAAGAGGATCTTAAATGGGATATTGACTCTGGAAATGCAGATGACATGGCAGATGTGAGAGCTGTTTAGGAGGGATGGAGTGAGGTGAGGCTAGAGAAGGAAGGAAAGGATTACATGTTGATGGAGCTCTAAGTGTGTAGTGATGGGGAAGATACGGAAAGGTAGTGGGGAGAAGTGAAAGCTGGTCAAGGTGGCTGGTCAAGCCAGTCAAAAGTTCAAGGTGGCCAGACACAGGTTCCTGCTCTGCGCTCACCCAGCCCTAAGAAACCCTGACCTTTCCTAATTTATGCATACATCACCAAGTCTAAAGATGCAATACTATGATAGGCATAGGAACTTGGACTCTTGAAACCAGTGGAAGGTACCTTCAGTCCATTTCCAGGGAGAAGTACCAAGCACCCCAGTAAACAGCAGGAGGAGAAGAAGCTACAGACAGTGCAGAGACTGGCACTAAAAGCCCTGCACACACTCTGTGCACTGGAGGTGAGAGGTCAGAGAACGCCACGTCAGCTTGGGCTTTCTGTAGCCTTCGTTAATTAATTCTGTGTTGTCTAATTTAGCAAGGAAAGAATGGGTCAGGGTTCCCAGTCTCAAATTAAAGGGTGGGGGCTTTGATTTTTATTTTTCCTAACATTGATGTCTGAGAGCTGAAAAAACTCGTTTAAAAGACATCAGCTATTGTTCTGACTTCCTACAAGTTGGTTCACGTTTCAAGGTCATCTATTAGAGAATAGATGTGGATGGAGAGCCACCAGAATGAGTGCTTTAGTAAGACAAATGCAAAGCAGGTATTGACTCGACACTTCATTACGAGAGAAATTCACTGTTCACCGAAAGCATGTGGTTTACTATAAAATAGGAACATACCCAGATTTGGGAACAAGAAACCCAAATCTGGACCCTGTTCTTTCCATGACTGCACAGTCCAGCTCTGCTCTACCTGTGCAGCTCTAGGCCAAGATGTGCCCACCTGGAGGGCATCTGCCATCCTCTTTATAGACCATACTCCAGGTACTCCAGTTTACAGTAGGTACAGTGAGCACAGTGCCAAGGGACTGTGATACTGCTAGGGGTCACAAGAATTTTAATTTCTTTTAATATCAGAAGGAAAAATATGAACTTTTAGGTTGAAAATATAATATCTCTATGCCAATGCAGATGTAAGAATTTTTAAACTTTATTTTGTGGAACTATAGTTAATTTACAAGGTTGTGTTGATTTCTGCTGTACAGCAAAGTGATTCAGTTATACATTTATTGGCATGATTTTTCACATTCGTTTCCATTCTGGTGTATCACAGGATATTGAATATGGTTTCCTGTGCTTTTCAGTGAGACTTTGTTGTTTATTCATTCTATGATTGTGGGTGTGCTCAGTTGTGTCCCTCTCTTTGCGACCCTGTGAACTGTAGCCCCTGGGCTCTGCTGTCCAAGAAATTCTCCAGGCAAGAATACTGGCATGGGTTGCCATTTCTTACTCCAGGGGATCTTCCCAACCCAGGGATCAAAACCGTGCCTCTTGCATCTCCTGCTTTGGCATGCAGATTCTTTACCACTAATGCCACCTGGGAAGCCCCTGTTCATTCCATATAAAGATATAATTTTTAACATTAGCTTTTTTGTAGAAAGGGGGCTCAAAAGGCAAGAGTGCCTAGGGCTCGTTAGAGACCATTTGGCCCTGCTCCTATTCAGGACCTCAGAATTCCATATCCAATTTGCCCAAGGCTACCTGCAAAGTCTGCAAACTTTTCTTTCTTTTCCTTTAAGACCAGGCTGCACCCCTGGTGTGAGCACTCCAAAGCACACCCATGATATTGGGACCATTCTTTACAGAATCTTTGACTGGAGTTTGGGTAAAATTCTGCATGATGCAATGATAAGGGTGAACCTGGAGGACACAATGTTAAGTGAAAGAAGCCAGTCCCAGGAGGACAGAAAGACAAGTGTGACCTGATTCCTCTACTAGGAGCTCTCTAAAAGAGTCCAACTCATAATCCACGGGTGGTATGATGCCTGTCAGCACTGGGAGTGGGGGAGGTGAGAGGTGAGGGGGATCAGACTCCGTCAACCAGGAGTCCCTAATCTAAGGTGTAAGGTTTCAGTGACTGCTTAGGTGAGTGCTCAGTCCTAGAGATCTGCAGCAGAACCTTGTAGGTATCCTTCACCACACACTGTCCTGGTCACTTCAGTGTGTTGAGAGGGTTGATTGCCTGAGAAGGGTTCTCCTCCCAAGAGGGTGACTGATAGACTGATAGATAGGTAGATCGATTGATCAATGGATTGATTTGGGAGGAAGGAACAAATATAAGCCAGTGTGTCCTTGCATCTGTGTGTGACTGCTTGTGATAAAAAGAGTTGGGGGTGGTATTAAAAGGGGAGTAAATGAGAGCTGGGCTAATTCTCTGGTGCAGACTGTATGGATGTAATACTTGAGCTGAGCTGGGTGGTAACAGATATTACAGTACTTCCCATGCATGTGGAAATTATCATTGATCTTTTATTATTATTATCATTAAAAATATATTGTAAACTGCACTCATTGAAGAAACGTAAGCTAAACAAAGGCTAATCATTGGTTGCAAGGCAGGATATCTGGTTCCATCCCTGGGTTGGGAAGAGCCCCTGGAAAAGGCAACAGCTACCCACTCCAGTGTTCTTGCCTGGAGAATGCCATGGACAGAGGAGCCTGGCGGACTACAGTCCATGGGGTCACAGAGTTGGACGCAACTGAGTGACTTTCACTTTCACTTTCATTCATTGGTTGGTAAACAATTTAATGATGAATTTTATCTGATAGCTGCCATTAATTTTTTTTCTCAGAGAAGAAATTGTCTTTGTTCAGGGAAATATCTCAGAAAGTCATCACTGTAGAAAGGACAACATGCTGAAGACAGAAGCAAAACAAAAGATTCCTGGGTCCTTGATGGCATCACTGAGTCACTGGACCATTCAAGGTGATTCCAAACTTGAACCACTCAGTTTTTAAATTGGCTTAATGTTCAAGATACAGTTGGTTGGAATTTTTATTTCTTATGTGGATGAAGAATGTCACCTGCCTGATCAGTAAACAAAGGATGTTGCAACTATCAAGCCAGCAGCCGCTGCAACCACCCCCAGTGGTACACCCTCAGGGGATTCAGGCTGTAGACAAACAGGAGGCTAGCCCATATCAAAGGAATGATTTCAATGAGTGCAGACTTGCATCCTCCCATCCATAGAAAAGTGCTAAATTCATTAACTTGAGATGTGTGGTTTTCTTTATTTAACAGTAATATTTTGATGCTCCTACTACCTGGATTTTGTTGCAGAACTCTTATATATTTTGATTCCTCCCTTACCTCTTTGGGGGCAGTCCTTCAGAGTTATCTGAGAAGCTGTCTTCTGGGCTTGAGTCTAGGTAAAGTGTAATTCTCAACTTTTAGGTTGTGCTTTTTTTTTTTTTTAATTCACACTTGTGTCAAAAAGAACCACGTCATAACCCAACAAGCCATCCCCAATCCTGGGAAGGCTGATAGCAGTGTGACATTATTCACAGAGAAAGAATAAGATCCCTTCTGCACCCCTTCTCCTAGCTTCATCAAACAGTAGAACAAACTCTTATCCCTCTTTCCACCATCTCTCAACATCCTGATGACATTTCACGGTTTCCCAGATCAGCAGTGCTAAAGGTACCCCTTCTTCCATTTCTCCTCCCTAAAAGAGCCTATTATTTTCCTGTAAGCACTACCCAGGATTTGTAATCTTATATTTATTTGTTTATTTTTTTAATTGTATGAATCCCATGGACAGAGGAGCCTGGTGGGTTACATTCCATAGCGTTGCAGAGTTGGACATGACTGAAGTGACTTAGCATGCACACACATTTCACCCCACTTGACTGTATTCACCATGACAGCCATACGATGCATCTTCTATTCACACAGGAATATCCAGTGCCTACTCTCCAGACCCAGGAACATAATAGGTCCCCACTAAACATCTGTGTAGCAAAGAGTGAAAGAAAAAAGGAAGGAATGCATTCTTCCAACATAAGGGGTTATGAAATCCAAACAAGCTGGACCATTATTTTAGGTCCAGAGCTCTGCTGTATTATTCTTTCCAGTACAGTATCACATTTGATTATAACAGGGAGGCATGTCCTAAGAACACAGCTGATTATTTCATGACTGTCAAAGGGATTCACTAATCCTTCCCTCCCTTGAAAGGCAAGTCAGCTCTCTTTCAATCTTTGTTTAGACCGCAGTTCTTCTCATCAGTCAACACATTGATCCATCACAAAAACATCTGGGTGAGCCAAGTTAATCCTCAGCTAAACTGGGATAGTGCTGATAAGTCAGCCTTAAGAGTTGAATAACAGCGTTGCTGAGGGGAGGGCATTTTTCAGACATGGTGAGAGGCTTAAGCCTTGGCTAGGAGGCTTCAGTTACAAGAAGACAATACTTGCACAGAAAAGCGTTAGCTGGAGGAGCCCAACTGCTGTCCTTGCACAGGAGAAATTCTGAGAAGAGCTCTTTGCCTTCTTTCTCATCCACACAAGGAGAAGCCAAGCTCTGCTTCAGAATGCTCAGGCTGGTGTTCACTGCTTCTAGCCTCAAACTTATCTGAGAATAAACAGCGTCTTAAATGTATGTTCTCAGAGGTCAAGTCTCTGACCCAAATCTGAGAACTGCAAAAATTCCCCTACTCTAATCATTCTGCTCGTTCCCCATCTTCACACCAGTCATTTATTTCAGATGGAAAACTTGAATAATAATCTTTTATCACTGGCAGTGTGGTGGTCATTTAGAAAATACAGCAGCACCTCATTTTAATAAGAACTAAATGATAAGAATAAGCCACATCATGGGTTTCTCTAGATAATATTGAGATTAAAAATAAAAACAAAAAAGCCACCAATGTATCTGAGTGATACACTGCAGTATTTTTTATTTTATCTGCATTTTAGAATCCTAAGAGAAGCATTTCTGGACTTTTGTTGTTGTTTTGCTCATTAATGAATCATTCACTTTAAGAATCAACAGTAGTTGATTTTCAGGTACTTTCAGGATCTCAGATGTGAACAAATGATTTAAAGCGGACCCAGTAGATGGAACCAACATTTCCTTAGTGTGTTTGTTCCACAGACTTTTTATAAGCACCAAATGAGAGTTCAGTTGCAGATAACAGAAACCAAGGAAGTAATTTCATCAGAAAGCTATTTAATATGTGGAATTAGGTGCTGACAAAATAGAGTTTTCTGGAAGTCAGGGATCTAGATCAATCCTCACGGAGCTAAAGCTTGGAAACTGAGACCCCAGCTGCCATAGAAAAGTCAAGTGCTTTTATGACTGTGCTGTTGGCAAGAGCACTGTTCCACCTTGGTAGCCTGTAGTTTTCAAATCTCCCTTGGGTGAGTCAACTTGGTGGCAGCTGGGCTTGGGTTTTAAGA
This sequence comes from Aepyceros melampus, assembly GCA_006408695.1. NCBI lineage: Eukaryota > Metazoa > Chordata > Mammalia > Artiodactyla > Bovidae > Aepyceros > Aepyceros melampus. The sequence goes on along the minus strand of SJXQ01011201.1, from coordinate 103,244 downwards.
GTGGACCTGGGCTCTATAGGACTCTTCAAAGCCACTCTAATGTTAGCTTTCTTGCCTCCACTACAGAGCCTGATCTTCTGCAAGATGTATTTAATCCAGTTATACAACTCAAAGGTGTCATATCCAGTGGACCTTCCTACCCTGCTGTGCATACAAAATGAATGAGCTCCATTTTCGGTCCTCAGGGAGCTCATTGTTTAGGAAATAGACAGAACCAGGAACTCAGAAGTACACTTCAGTGTTCCCAGGGGTAGTATTAGAGGCAAGTATTAATAAGGCCACCAATGAGCCACATTTTGCATCTCCATTTTGATTACAAATTTGAAAATAAAAGTTAAAGTGCTTAACTTTAAAAGGAAATTATACTTTTCTTAAAATTTATTTATAATTGGAGTAAAATTGCTTTACAGTCTTGTTGGTTTCTGCTGTACAACAATGTCAATCAATTATAAGTTTACATCATTTTCCCTGTCTCTTATACACATCTCTTCTGAGTTTTCCAGATTTGCTGGCAT
>SJXQ01011201.1:0-97428 GCA_006408695.1 Aepyceros melampus | reverse complement strand
AAAGTTATGACCAACCTAGATAGTATATTCAAAAGCAGAGACATTACTTTGCTGACTAAGGTCTGTCTAGTCAAGGCTATGGTTTTTCCTGTGGTCATGTATGGATGTGAGAGTTGGACTGTGAAGAAGGCTGAGTGCTGAAGAATTGATAATTTTGAACTGTGGTGTTGGAGAAGACTCTTGAGAGTCCCTTGGACTGCAAGGAGATCCAACCAGTCCATTCTGAAGGAGATCAGCCCTGGGATTTCTTTGGAAGGAATGATGCTAAAGCTGAAACTCCAGTACTTTGGCCACCTCATGCAAAGAGTTGACTCACTGACAAAGACTCTGATGCTGGGAGGGATTGGGGGCAGGAGGAGAAGGGGACGACCGAGGATGAGATGGCTGGATGGCATCACTGACTCGATGGACGTGAGTCTGAGTGAACTCCAGGATTTGGTGATGGACAGAGAGGCCTGGCGTGCTGCGATTCATGGGGTCGCAAAGAGGTGGACACGACTGAGCGACTGAACTGAACTGAACCAGCCACGCCTTGATTGTGGCATGTATTGTTATTTGTGTTCATGCCCCAAATCATTTTTGCATTGTAAGTTCCTCAAGATAAGGGACTACGTTTTCAGAGTTGCAGTGGAAAACACAGGAATTAGGAAGACTGGAAGAAAAGTTATGACCAACCTAGACAGCATATTAAAAAGCAGAGACAACAAAGGTCCATCTAGTCAAAGCTATGGTTTTTCCAGTAGTCATGTATGGATGTGGGAGTTGGACTATAAAGGAAGCTGAGTGCTGAAGAATTGATGCTTTTGAACTGTGGTCTTGGATAAGACTCTTGAGAGACCCTTGGACTGCAAGGAGATCCAACCAGTCCATCCTAAAGGAGATCAGTACTGAATATTCATTGGAAGGACTGATATTGAAGCTGAAACTCCAATACTTTAACCACGTGATGGGAGGAACTGATTCATTTGAAAAGACCCTGATGCTGGGAAAGATTGAAGGCAGGAGGAGGAGACAACAGAGGATGAGATGGTTGGATGGCATACCGACTGGATGGACATGAGTTTGAGTGAACTTCAGGAGTTGGTGATGGACAGGGAGGCCTGTCGTACTGCAGTCCATGGGGTCGCAAAGAGTTGGACATGACTGAGAGACTAAACTGAACTGAGGAAGACTGGCAAAGAACTGGTCCCACTCCCTCTTGTTGGGTGGTGAAAGGCTGATTTCCTACAACACTTTTAATGAGGAGACATGCTGTTGCAGAAACTAAAAACTATTTTAAGTGATGGCTAAAATGGCTACTTAAAATTTGCAAAGTCTAGATTTTGAAAACATCTTAGATTTTGAGAGTTGTGTTTCCCTGACAAAACTTGACTCTCATAACATCCATTTGAGACCAAGAAATATAAGCTCATGACATTTTGGAAACACTTATGCAAATGGCATTTTGATGAGTTAACTGTAAGTAGATCAGGAACACATGGATTAAATCTTCCACAGAGTACCCATTGGCTTAAAGAGTGAAGGTCCAGTGTTGTTGACATCATGGAGTTTGGGTTTTGCTGAGCTCCCTATCTTTGGAAAAATCAGTTTAAGACTGTCATCAGATGTATGCAGCTGTGGGTTTTGCTCAGATCTGCTTTATGGTTTTATGGGTTTTTAAGTGAAGCCAAAAGTCTTCCAACAGTCATGGCAAGATGAAGATCTGGAAATTTTTGAAAGCATGTTCGCAGGCAGACTCATCATGGCCACAGTCTTTTATAGCTGGTACCTGCCTAAGGGCCAGAGTTACAAGGAAGCTAATTTGGGATTTTGTGTTTAGAGACAGTCCTGGGTCACAAACTTTGCTGGAATATCTTAAATGGAAATTTTGGCCACTTCTGGTTTTCCTACACATTCAAGCTACAATTAAAATGGAAAATAAAACTCTCAAAAATGTCTGAGCTCATGAATACAAGTAGCAATTGTAATGCTATTGTGCAAGCAGAAAAGAAATGATCGTGGAAAAGAATGAAGCAGAGCTTGGTAGTTGATAAGCATCTCTTGTAACTATTGCTTTCTAATGTCACAAGGTTAACTGTGACAACCAGATTCACTGTCGTCCTGCAGAGATTGGGAGAATGAAGGAAAGGTTGAACAACTTCCAACTTTCATTTTCTTTAATTGCAGAGCAACTGGGATTAAAATAGTGCAGTTCACATTTCAGAAAGCAATGTTCAGTTCAGCATGCCTGTATTCACAGAATTCACTGTATAAGTGTTAGTCACTCAGTGGTGTCCAACTCTTTGCAACCCCATGGACTGTAGCTCTCCAGGCTTCTCTGTCCATGGGATTCTGCAGGCAAGAACACTGGAGTGGGTAGTCATTCCCTTCTCTAAGGGATCTTCCTGACTCAGGAACTGACCAGGGTCTCCTGCATTGCAAGCTGATTCTTTACTGTCTGAGCCACCAGGGAAGTCCTAAGTGTCTGCATATAAAATTTAATAGTTCATACACAAAACAACCTCACATTTTCAGAAGAGGTGACCACTGAACTCTAACTTATGTTATTTCTAAATCTGCCTTTTTTTTTTTTTTTGCTGTTTTTCAGATCTGATAGTATTCAACATTTATAAAGGAAGAAACACATTTCCATTTGAATTCAGCATTTCTACAGTCAGTGATGGAGGCAAAAGCTAAAGAAATACCGTATAAGAATCAGTTTTGGCATCATCTATATCAATGAAGATTTTTATTAACATGACAAAGCATATCAAGAGAGCCATAGGGCCAAGTGGCAAACCTTAAAGAACTTGAGGATGTTTCAACACTTTCTTGCATAAAACTAAAGATTATTTAAAATAGGATACATATGATTAGAATGGAATTAGGAGGTGGGAATTGAAGCTTGCAAACTGTAGTGCTGGAGAATACTCGTGAGAGTCTCTTAGGCAGCAAGGAGATCAAACCTGTCAATCGTAAAGGCAATCAACCCTGAATATTCATTGGAAGGACTGATGCTGAAGCTGAAGCTCCAATTCATTGGCCACCTGATGTGAAGAGCCGACTCATGGGAAAAGACCCTGACACTGGGAAAGATTGAGGGCAGGAGGGGAAGGGGATGACAGAGGATGAGATAGTTGGATGACATTACAGACTCAATGGACAGGAGTGTGAGCAAACTCCAGGACATCGTGAAGGACAGGGAAGCCTGGTGTGCTGCAGTCCATGGGGTCACAGAGTCAGACAAGACTGAATGACTGAACAACAGCAACAACAACAACAAGCAGGTGGGTGAGTGAAATGATCTGATTTACATTTGTGGTCCTTTCTAGACATGTCATTTGGGGCAAGATAACTAGTCCCTTTAATGCTTATTGCTTCTTTCATTTAATAAAGATATAAAAGAACCTACCTGATAGAGTTGTTATGATAATCAAATGAGTAAAATAGGAAGGGTCTTGGTGATATTGGCTCTTACTGATTTTCACCTTGATGATTCTGTTTCTGCAACAATGGCAACAACTACTGAAAAGGAATTCTATGACAAAGCAAAAATCAAGGCATGCTTTTTTTTTTCTATGAATTTTCTCTAACATGAATTGTTGCTGTTGTTTAGTTGCTAAGACTCTTTGTGACTCCATGTGACCACCAGGTTCCTCTGTCCATAGAAGTTCCCAGGGAAAAAGTGGGTTGCCATTTCCTTTCCAGGGAATCTTTCCAACCCAGGGACTGAACCTGCAGCTATTGCTTTGGCAGGCAGATTCTTTACTGCTGAGCCTCCAGGGAAGCTCCTCTAAGCTAGGTGGGACTTTGCTAGACACAGAATTGAAAGCTCATCAGTTACTAGGAGGACAGAGAGAAAGCAACAGTTCTTTTTTGAAAATGGTTAGCATTCTTTTTTAACCAGGAAAATAATTTTATAGTGAAGAGTAGTTGATTAACAACGTTATGTTAGTTTCAAGTGTACTGTGAAGTCATTCAGTTAGACATATCCATATATCCATTCTTTTTCAGATATATAAAAAATACTAATAACATAAATTGCTAGATGCGTCAAACCCTTTTAAAATTTCCCTTTTAGGACAGATCCACCAGGCTGTTTGGTCAGAGCAGATGTATGTGGATGGACATCATCCTGTTTCAGCCCTTGCCTCAGTTTCTCTACAAAAAAGCCAAAATGACCCATGACTCAAACACAGGAGTATAAACTTTCACTTTTCACAGGAGTATAAACTTTTCACACGGTGCTCAGTCATGTTAAGCTCATTTCTCCATATTGAGCTCTAAAAGCTTCTTGTGACGTTCCTACTATATGGATTTTACAACTGTAAAAAACTAGAAAAGGCATTTTTAGTTTCGTTTTTTAAATTTATTTTCAACTTTTATTTTATGTTGGAGTTGCAAGAGACGAGGGTTTAATCCCTGGATCAGGAAAATCCCCTGGAGGAGGGAATGGAAACCCACCCAGTATTCTTGCCTGGAAAATCCCATGGACAGAGGAGCCTGGCAGGTGACAGTCCATAGGATCATGAAGCGTTGGACATAACTGAACACATATGAGCATAGTTGATTAGCAACCTTGTGTTAGTTTCAAGTGGCCAGCAAAGGGATTTAGTTATTGTTCTTTAAAGTGACCCATTTGTGGGAAGAAAACAGCTTCCATAATGAATGTGGACCTCAGAAGCTACAGAATTCTCTTGAAATGTAAAAGTTTTGTTTCAGAAACTTTTCTTCTTATGGGCTTCCTGAATATAAGCAAGAAAGAGGATGGCTGAGGCATAATGACATACTTAGAGGAGATTGCATCTTTGTATGAAGGATAAAAATGGTAGAAGAATCAACCATAGGATAATAAATACATCCTGATTTCCAGAAGTTCAAATTCGATAAGCACCTTGAATTCAGCACCTCTGTATCCAGCTCTACATGAAAGGCTTTATGTATACTTCTTCTCTGAATATTACAAGCAACTCGGTGAGGGAAGTGCAATGATTACTGTCCCCATTTGCCAAGTGAGATAATTGAGGACTAACAAGCTTAAGTGACTTAAGTCTAGCAAGGGAGACAGACATTATTTTAATAATCGCACAGAAAAATAAGATTTTAAATTGTATTAACTTTACAGCTAGATCCAGTGAAGCATAGAGGTGAAGTTCTCTGGCATTTCCCTGCTTGTTTCTGAATCCTAGCTCTGCCGCTTATTAGCTGTGAACTTGAGTTGTCACTTAAACAGTCTATGTCTTAGTCTTCTCGCCTATAAAATGGGATAATACTGGTAACAGTTGTACAGATTTAAAGAGCTAATATATTTTAAGTGCTTATAAGAGTGCTTGTTTATAATAAACCCTTAATATATGTTAGCTGTATTTTTACTCCACTCTGATAAAGAAGAAAACAGAGACAGAGAGGTTAAATAGCTTTGCCAAGGTCACATGGAAGGGCAAGATTGGAGGCTTGAACCCATCCATGACAGATTTCAAGACCTGTCTGTTTAGTTATGGTCCTCCTTAAGCACCAGCCCTAACCAAGGGAAGAAGAGGGGCTTCTGGACAAATCAGGAAGTAGGGACCATGAGAAGATGAAGACTCAGGAGGGGCAGATCTCCACACTTTCTGTGGTGTTCTCTCTTGCTATGAATGAGGGAGTGATAACACTGTCTCCTTGACGTGCAGGTCCTCCTCTGACTATCCCTGCATTGTGCCACTCCTGGTGGGGTCTGGATAAAACACTAGGGTGCAAAATGCACCCAATTCATCATGATTGTGAGCCATTGATTTGACAGGTAGAGGGCTAATGTGACATGGTCTTTGGTTCTCCAGCTAACAAACACCCAAAATCTCAAATATTGATGAATGTAGAGGACCTTAAACCACTGGAAATTCATTTCAGAAAGTTTATGTCAGAACCTTAATATGCTTGAGTTTCTTTCAGAGTCCTGTGATACTCAATCTAGATTCTCAGTGCTAAGTTTATAGTTTTTGTAAGTGAGATGAGTAATTAAGCAAAAATTATCTAGAATGAAATCTGTTTACATGAGTCTATTTTTGCTCCTAAAATTTCAGGAATGATATTTTCCCTCATGTAATTTCTTCCAATAAATCTGGTGCTTTATGTAGTGATCCTCATTAGTTTCAGTACACATATAATACACTTTTGAGTACCTTAAGTAAGTCCCTAAGTGAAGTCCCTCAGTTGTGTCCGACTCTTTGCGACTCCGTGGACTGTAGCCCACCAGGCTCCTCCATCCATGGGATTCTTTAGGCAATAATACTGGAGTGGGTTGCAATTTCCTTCTCCAGGGGATCTTCCCAACCCAGGGATCGAATCTGGGTCTCCCGCATTGCAGGCAGATGCTTTAACCTCTGAGCCACCAGGGAAGCCCTTTTGAGTACCTTAGATTAGCATATATTAACTTTAGAATGGGATTTATTAAGACAGTATTGTCTTCCACTTTAAAGATTTGCAAATATCTGAGGAAGGGAAGGAGAAGAAGGCGGAGAGAGAGAGAAATTTCCATTTTCCATTTCCTCAAATTTACTTCCCACCATTTACTAAGTATGGTTTCTTAGGGGTGTCAGTTAAAGTCCCTAAAGTTTGGATTTTCATCTGTAATTTTCTCTGATAGCCTTCCAAGGTGACTGTGAAATTCCAATTAAATAATGTCTTCAAAAAATTCTTCATAAAACTATATACTTGTATAGAGAATTATAATTAATAATATGTGCTTAATAATTGAGTATATACATACAATGGAATGAAGTCATTCAGTTGGACAATTAAGATCCACTCCTGGTCTTTAGAGAATGACGTAGAGTTTTAATGTGATAGATTATAGCAGTTTTTGGAGAAGGAAATGGCAACCCACCCCAGTATTCTTGCCTGGAGAATCACATGGACAAAGGAGCCTGGTGGGCTGCAGTCCATGGAGTCACAAAGAGTCGGACACAACTGAGCGACTAACACACATAGCAGTTTTATGTATCCCAATAACATATTTATTAATACTTGTTCATTTGATATTTGTCTATGTTTTAAAAAATGGTCAAAATACAGGACCTCCAGAAGCAAAATAATATACCACCACCCTCTTCAATCTTATGAGGAAAACATAGATATATGAAACCATAATGCAAAGGTGAAGGTTAAAACTGCCATGAGGTAAGGATGCAGATATTTTGGGTGGTGATGAGGACCAGCAAAGTCCTTCCAGTTGTTAAGAGCAGAAAATGGAAATGTCCAGCCATGTTTTGTGAAGAAGGAGAGCTTGCCTGGGTGCTGATGTTCATGGTATGATGTGTGAGTGCTGGAGCTGAAGAAAGAGACAAGGATGTGATGAGTAGAGATCAGTGTTCCAGGAGAAATTAACTCTGTGAGCCAAGACGTGAAGGTGGGAACATTTTAGACCGCTCTTTCTCAAAGTCCAGTCTGGGTGAGTTTCCTGATTTGTGAACTGGTAAACAATTTCTATGTTCCATTATAGGTTCTTGTGGGAAAGAAGGATGATGTGCAGTCTCACAGATTTCATTTTCAGACTAAGACCAAATTATTACTGCCTGAATAAGTGGATGACTAAAGATGACTGATATCTGGTGTATACACACCAGAATTTGTAAGTTATTAGAATTTCCTTAAGTCTAGAGTTCTGTCCTACCACGAGTCTGGTAGCAGTGCTGGGAACAGGTTTCTGCTGTTTTTATAGATACCTAGACTGCAGATGGTGACTGCAGCCATGAAGTTAAAAGACACATATCTTGGAAGGAAAGTTATGGCCAACCTAGATAGCATATTCAAAAGAGAGATATTACTTTGCTAACAAATATCCATCTAGTCAAGGCTATGGTTTTTCCAGTGGTCATGTATGGATGTGAGAGTTGGACTGTGAAGAAAGCTGAGCACTGAAAAATTGATGGTTTTGAACTGTGGTGTTGGAGAAGACTCTTGAGAGTGCCTTGGACTGCAAGGAGATCTAACCAGTCCATCCTAAAGGAGATCAGTCCTGGGTGTTCATTGGAAGGACTGATGCTAAAGCTGAAACTACAATACTTTGGCCACCTAATGCAAAGAGTTGACTCATTGGAAAAGACCCTGATGCTGGGAGGGACTGGGGGCAGGAGGAGAAGGGGATCACAGAGGATAAGATGGCTGGATGGCATCACTGACTCAATGGACGTGAGTCTGAGTGAACTCCGGGAGTTGGTGATGGACAGGGAGGCCTGGCGTGCTGAGATACATGGGGTCGCAAAGAGTCAGACACGACTGAGCGACTGAACTGAACTGAGACCGTGGAATGTATAGGATGATGTGCAGTCTCACAGATTTCATTTTCATGACTAAGACCAAATTATTACTGCCTGAATAAGTGGATGACTAAAGATGACTGATATCTGGTGTATACACACCAGAATTTGTAAGTTATTAGAATTTCCTTAAGTCTAGAGTTCTGTCCTACCACGAGTCTGGTAGCAGTGCTGGGAACAGGTTTCTGCTGTTTTTATAGATACCTAGACTGCAGATGGTGACTGCAGCCATGAAGTTAAAAGACACATATCTTGGAAGGAAAGTTATGGCCAACCTAGATAGCATATTCAAAAGAGAGATATTACTTTGCTAACAAATATCCATCTAGTCAAGGCTATGGTTTTTCCAGTGGTCATGTATGGATGTGAGAGTTGGACTGTGAAGAAAGCTGAGCACTGAAAAATTGATGGTTTTGAACTGTGGTGTTGGAGAAGACTCTTGAGAGTGCCTTGGACTGCAAGGAGATCTAACCAGTCCATCCTAAAGGAGATCAGTCCTGGGTGTTCATTGGAAGGACTGATGCTAAAGCTGAAACTACAATACTTTGGCCACCTAATGCAAAGAGTTGACTCATTGGAAAAGACCCTGATGCTGGGAGGGACTGGGGGCAGGAGGAGAAGGGGATCACAGAGGATAAGATGGCTGGATGGCATCACTGACTCAATGGACGTGAGTCTGAGTGAACTCCGGGAGTTGGTGATGGACAGGGAGGCCTGGCGTGCTGAGATACATGGGGTCGCAAAGAGTCAGACACGACTGAGCGACTGAACTGAACTGAGACCGTGGAATGTATTACTCCACCTCCACTGCCATTGTCATTCCTCAATTTTCTCTAGAAGTAAAACAATTATTTTTGTATATTAGTTGTTATCTTAAATTGACCATGGCTTTCAATGTTTGCTTTTTTATTGTGCATTCTTTTTAGATTCACTCTTGTTTTATTTTTTGACTCTTATATGTGTAATTGCTGGGCTTTTACCATTTTGGTAACTCGGGTTTTTTCTTTGTATCTAATCACAAGTTCTTTTCTTCTGGCTAAAGGGGATAGGTGATATAGATGGGATGATGTCTCCTTGTCTTATGTAATATATCACTCCCATCCTATGTGTAGCATTTGTTTTACCATTCTGTCTTGCTGCCTTTGGGCTAGAGTTGTTTAGTCGCTAAGCCATGTCTGAATCTTTGTGACGCCATGGACTGTAGCCTGCCAGGCTCCTCTGTCCATGGGATTTCCCAGGCAAGAATACTGGAGTGGGTTGCCATTTCCTCTTCCAGGGAATCTTCCTGCTTGGCAGGCATATTCTTTAACTCTGAGTCACCAAAGGGAAGCCTACCTTTGGGCAAATTTTGTTATCTTTCAGGAAGGAAACCAATGTGAACTTGAAAGACAAAGTTTCTGATTCTTTCGAGCAGGAGCTGGCTAATAATGATCCATAGGTTAAATTCAGTCTGTTGTATGCTTTGAAAATAAATTTTTATTGGTACACAGCCAATCCCATTCATTAACATATGCTCTAAGGCTATTTTTTGAACTACAGTGGCAGAGTTGTGTAGGTGCAACAAAGTCCAAGAAATTTACAAAATTTTCTCTTTGTCCCTTTACAGAAAACTTCTTTACACCCATACTCTAGACATTTGTGGTAATTGTTTTCCAGTCTCTCAGTCATGTCTGACCCTTTGCGACCCCATGGACTGCAGCATGCCAGGCTTCCCTGTCCTTCACCATCTCCCAAAGCTTGCTTTTGTAATAAAACTATTTCCCAAATGCAAATCTGATAGCTCACTTGTGGAGGGAAAAATGGAATATGGACACTTCTAAGAGTTCGATCAGAATAAGTTGTAGTAACTCATTGGGTGAGTCCTTCAAAAGTCAGAATAAAATGATTATTTTAGGAACAACTATTTTACATATTCTTCTTTCATCTTTAGAGGGCACGATTAAATCTTTGTTGGTGAAACAGGAGTACACAAAATACAAATTATTAAATTGATAAATATTAGTAAAATGTGCCAGTATAAAGTTAGTACTCCTCTCATTTTCAGGGGTTTCCCGTTCTAAATTCCTCCTTTATTTACTTTGCTTTGAGTCATCCTCTAAATCTAACTCACCCTGAAAGCCCCCTGCCTTTCTTCTGCCATCCTCCTCCTCTTCTTATTTCTCATCATTTTCTGTTTGTCATGCATACACTCATGACAAATAATACTCATATGTCTTTTAGTACAATAGGTTCTCTAGATGTTTTTTGATGGTCTTGAGGATGAATCTTTGGGGTTAGGGCCCAAAGCTGGATTTTAGCCACAAGATATTAAGTAATCAATATGTCTAGCATTAGCTTTGTTTCCTTTTAATAGCAAAAATACCTTTAAATTCAACAACTTTGTGAAACAGCTACCTAAGATTTCAGGACATTCTGTGGCTTTCTCAAATGCTTATAAATGACAGAACTGGCTGTGAATGGAGCTGATACCATATTTTCCTCAGGATTCTTAGATAAGATCCTCAGTTTGTTCACATATGCTCTAGTTTTCTTGCAGTGACTTTCACCCTGAAAAACATTATAAGACACTGGATTGAATACTTAAAAATCAATCTTGTATTCATGCAATTTAACTCTGACAAGTCTGTAGCTGGGTTGACTAGATGACCCAAACAGTTCATAAATTGGGCTTATTTTTTTTATTTTAAAATTATTTCTAAAAGGTTACACTCTATCCATCAAAAATTGTGAAATATTTCAGATCATAGTGGGGGGTATTTTTGGTTTATTGACCATGTCAAATGGCCAAGCAAATTGTTTACTTCTCACTTGAATTTTTATTTAAAAATCCAGATTTCACAACCAGTCCAGATTTCCCAAGTGGAGTTTGTTTAAAGTAGATTCCATTTAGAAATACTTGATGCATTTCTAAATTAAAAGAATGAACCTGCAAAGAATCAAAATTTCAGAATAGATTTAGAATATTCTGGCTGTTTTGAGAAAACACGTTACATCTACTGAGATGAAATCCCACATTACAATTAACTCCCAAAGCTTAGAAACCCAGAATTTACTCTAAAGGGGTTTGTATTTAGTTAGGAAAAAAAAAAAAAAAGATGCCACAGTTAGGAAAAATACATGGTTCTAATTATTGTACATTTTTTTCCTTTATAAGATGTGTTTTTCCATGATATTTCAATATTTCTTTTGCAGGTGGTCAGCAATTATGTTAACAAACCTACACATACATGTGGCAACAGTACCAAATTATAAAGCAAGTCATTGAAGAAGAAAATCGGGCTATGGGTAAGTTACTCATAGGATTTGCAAAAGTCATCAACTTTTGAACTGCTCTGAACTAAACTATAGAATACAATATTAGGGGGAGTGGGTGGGTGATTTCTACTTTCTAAGAACAGCTTCCAAATCCACCCATATGGAAATCAAGAATAGTCTGCTCAGGATTATGAAAAAGTTAAGTATACAATCAAAACTGAATGCAAATCACTAGGGTAAATGTTTAAATCAAAACCCAGGCTCACACTAGTTGGCAAATCCTTTATCCGGTGAAATTAAATCTTGGATACTGTAATTCTGAATTTCCTGAATTAAGAAAAAAAAATTATGAAGACTTTAGGGGTAAGTTCACAGCTCAGCTTCTCTTTTCACAGGATCTCTTCCCCAAGTCTCCCCACTCATATCTATGGTGCTCTCTCTGCTGGAAAGGACCTCCTGTGAACTCTGTCCAACTACTGCAGATGATAAAGAATGAGGAAGTGAAGATGGTTGGTCCTTTTGCTAAGCAAGAGAAACTGGCCCTGTGGTTCTGGCACCAGCTTTGAGTCTATCGAGTAAGGCTCATGAGGACTTGACACAGCAAAGAAGGGCCCTGACTACCACTTTTTAAATTTTGAGAAGTTAGCTGTACATATATTTCCTTTCAAAATCTCCCTGATTGTGTAACTGAGACAAGACACTCTATGTCATTTGCCTATGTGTCTTTTCACCTGCTACTGATGTGGTAGCACCAATGCAGAAGCTGGGATTCCATAGCCACAGCTTAAGTGGAGACAACTGTCCAGCCTCAGATGAGAAACATCCATAAAGCCCTCTTCAGTTAACAATGCAAAAGATAATGAAGTAGCAAATAAACATATGTGTGTGTGTGTTAGTTTGGGACTTTGGCTCAGAAACCAAAGAGGAATCAGAGCATGGCCCACCTCCTGTCTCCTAAGAGCGTAGGTCAAGTCATGAATATTCCTTTCCCCCAATAATCAAGAAAAGGAGATATCAAGGCAGAAATACTCACCCAGTGATGAATGCCTAACTCTGCTGTGGCTGGCCGCTCAAGATAGCTACTCCCACTCTTAAGTTCTGAGAACTGACTCTGGGGCAGGGATTCCAAAGATGAAGAAACACAGCTGGAAATTTGGTTGGGAAGTAGATGGACTTTCTGTCAATGGTAAGATCTTCAAACAATTAGAAACCAGTTCGCTAGTTTCTTACAAAACTAAACATGTTCTGCCCAGATTAATCGGGCAGTTGTCTGGTAAGAGTACTTGGGTATTTACCTAAATAAGTTGAAAACTTTTGTCTACACAAAAATCTACACCTAAATGTTTATAGAAGCTTTATTCATAATGGCCCAAACTTGGAAGAAACCAAGATGTCCTTTGGTAGGTGAGTGGATAAAGTATGGTACATCCAGACAATGGAATATTTTTGAGCACTAAAAATAAATGAACTATCAAGCCAAGAAAAGACATGGAGGAATTTTAAGTGCACTTTAGTAACTGAAAGAAAATCTCAAAAGTCTGCAAACTATATAATTCCAATTACTTTCTGGAAAAGACAGGACTATGGAGACAGTGAAAGGACCAGTGGATCAGAGGCGGGGAGAGGGATAAACCTGGAGAACAGATTTTTAGGGCAGTGAAACCACACTGTAAAATATTATAATGGTAGATAAACATCATTATACGTTGTCAAAACACATAGACCCTGCAACACCAAGAGCGAACAGTACTGTAAATGATTGACATGTGTCAACGTAGGTTCATTAATTATAACAAATGTACCACCTGGTTTGGGATGTTGATAGTGGAGAAAGGCTATGCATATATGGAGCGAGGCTATATGGGGAATCTCTGTACCCTCCTGCTCAATTTCGTAGTGAACTTAAAATTGCTCTTAAAAATGAAGTCTATTTTTCAAAACCAGAGTCCCTAGAATAGGCTGGAACCAATGCTGAAGGGCCAGGAGGTTTGGGTTCTCTTAGGGCCTGGAGGGGCTTCCCTGGTGACTAAGACGGGAAAGAAACCACCTGCAATGTAGGAGACCTGAGTTTGATCCCTGGCTTGGGAAGATTCCCCTGGTGAAGAGTATGGCAACCCACTCCAGTATTCTTGTCTGGAGAATCCTCATGGACAGAGGGGCCTGGTGGGCAATGGTCCATGGGGTTGCAGAGTTGGACAAAACTGAGCAACTCAGCACAGCACAGCACAGGGCCTGGAGAGCCTGAGGCCCAGATTAATATTTGGTCAAGACTGTGTGTGTAGGAATTGCCCTCCTTTATCTTGCATTGAGAGAAGGACTTGTCCAGCTCTGGATAAAAACCCAAGTCCACCTCTTCAATGAGGGAGATTGGAATGAGAAGTACTTACTCGTGGCTGAGACAGATTCACAAGCTAACAATGTGGCAGAATTATTGCTTTGGAGATTTTAATATGTGGATTTCTTTTCCAATCCCCAGTAGATAGCCAGGCATTTTGGATTCCAGTGCCCCAAGAATTTGTGTCAGGAGGGTGCAGGAGCTGGTGAAGTCAGGGTTCTATTTGTTTTGTTAATCACATAATGAAACCTGTTAAATGTCCTGGATAGAAGAGAAGTTAGGGGAGAGCATTCAAAAGACAGTGGCTAAGTTTTAAATATACATATATTCACTCTTTTTTTTATCCATTGTTCTTTTATTTTTATTATTAATTTTTTTGGAATATAGTTGCTCTATAATGTGTTAGTTAGTTGTACAGCAAAGTGAATCAGCTATTTGTATATATGTCTCCCCTCTTTTTCGGGTTTTCTTCTCATTTAGATCATCCGAGAACATTCAGTAGAGTTCCCTGGGCTATGTAGTAGGTTCAGCGAAAACCACACAACATTGTAAACAGTTATACTTTAATAAACATTAATAAAAAATTTAAAAAATGAAATTTCTGATAAATTTTAAATATTACTTTAAATAAAGTGATCATGTCACATTGTATGCCTTGCCACCTAAAAACTAGGAGAGAGGGTTGGGGGAGGAATGGAGTGGGAGGCTGGGGTTAGCAGATGTAAGCTATTATATGTGGAATGGATTAACAACACAGTCCTACTGAACAGCACAGGGAACCATATTCAGTATCCCATGATAAGCCATTATGGAAAAGAATACTAAGAAAAGAATGTAAAACAAAAAATAAGAGACAGTGGCAAGTGGGGATTCCTGACGCTGGAAAGGGGACAAAGGTCATGGTAACTTTGGTACTCTGTGGTAGTTCCTGGCGGCAAGGCAAGGCTCCAAAGACATGACCACATGGCATGGCTTGGGAAGCTGCACTTTGGTACACGGCCGCATGGCAGAGCTCCCCTTGCTCCCAGCATGGGATTGAGGCAGCAGGACTACTAACATGATGAGTCCAGGCAGCATTGGACCGAGAACTTACATAGTGGTAACCTAGGCTGCTGCTGTAGCTGCTGCTGCTAAGTTGCTTCAGTCGTGTCCGATTCTGTGGGACCCCATAGATGGCAGCTCACTAGGCTCCCCTGTCCCTAGGATTCTCCAGGCCAAGAACACTGGAGTGGGTTGCCATTTCCTTCTCCGATGCATGAAAGTGAAAAGTGAAAGTGAAGTCGTTCAGTCGTGTCTGACTCTAGAGACCCCATGGACTGCAGTCTACCAGGCTCCTCTATCCATGGGATTTTCCAGGCAAAAGTACTGGAGTAGGACCTTTGTCAGACCCAATGATAGCTGAGACTGAATTGATTCAGAATCAGACTTATATTCATTTTGAAAAAATAGGCACATCACTGAGAGCACATTAGGAGTTCTCTTTGCAAGTTCTTACCGACAGCATCTGCTCATGCTATGGACAGTCTTTTACAAATTGCAACACAGGCCAGTTCCTTAGAATGCAGCCCTCACACACCTCCATTTCAAATGACGATCTTTGCCTCATGCAGATAACTAGTAGACTCTTTTTCCTAGCTTGTCCAAGAAAAGAAATACCAAAGACCTGGTCTTCATAGCTTGCAATTAAGTAAACTGTTTCAACTGTAACATAAAGTTGCTTTCAAGAGTATATTTTTCCCATCAAAGTTTAACAATTTTAGGGTTCTGAGTCAACCCAATAATAATGACATTACAAGTCACTGTGTTTATGCTAGTGGAGGTGATGGAATTCCAGTTGAGCTGTTTCAAATCCTGAAAGATGATGCTGTGAAAGTGCTGCACTCAATGTGCCAGCAAATTTGGAAAACTCAGCAGTGGCCACAGGACTGGAAAAGGTCCGTTTTCATTTCAATTCCAAAGAAAGGCAATGTCAAAGAATGCTCAAACTACCGCACAATTTCACTCATCTCACATGCTAGTAAAATAATGCTCAAAATTCTCCAAGCCAGACTTCAGCAATATGTGAACCGTGAACTCCCTGATGTTCAAGCTGGTTTTAGAAAAGGCAGAGGAACCAGAGATCAAATTGCCAACATCCGCTGGATCATGGAAAAAGCAAGAGAGTTCTAAAACAACATCTATTTCTGCTTTATTGACTATGCCAAAGCCTTTGACTGTGTGGATCACAATAAACTGTGGAAAATTCTGAAAGAGATGGGAATACCAGACCACCTGACCTGCCTCTTGAGAAATCTATATGCAGGTCAAGAAGCAACAGTTTGAACTGGACATGGAACAACAGACTGGTTCCAAACAGGAAAAGGAGTATGTCAAGGCTTTATATTGTCACTCTGCTTATTTAACTTATATGCAGAGTATATCATGAGAAACGCTGGACTGGAAGAAACACAAGCTGGAATCAAGATTGCCAGGAGAAATATCAATAACCTCAGATATGTAGATGACACCACCCTACTGAGAAATCTATATGCAGGTCAAGAAGCAACAGTTAGAACTGGACGTGGAACAACAGACTGGTTCCAAATTGGGAAAGAGACCGTCACCCTGCTTATTTAAATTATACACAGAGTACATCATGAAAAATGCTGGGCTGGATAAAGAACAAGCTGGAATCAAGATTACTGGGAGAAATATCAATAACCTCAGGTATGCAGATGATACCACCCTTATGGCAGAAAGTGAAGAAGAACCAAAGAGCCTCTTGATCAAAGTGAAAGAGGAGAGTGAAAAACTTGGCTTAAAACGCAACATTCAGAAAACGAAGATCATTGCATCTGTCCCATCACTTCATGGCAAATAGATGTAGAAACAGTGAAAACAGTGTCAGACTTTATTTTTTTGGGCTCCAAAATCACTGCAGATGGTGATTGCAGCCAGGAAATTAAAAGATGCTTGCTCCTTGGAAGAAAAGTTATGATCATCCTAGACAGCATATTAAAAAGCAGAAGCATTACTTTGCCGACAAAAGTCCGACTAGTCAAAGCTATGGTTTTTCCAGTAGTCATGTATGGATGTAAGAATTGGACTATAAAGAAAGCTGAGTGCCAAAGAATTGATGCTTTTGAACTGTGGTGTTGGAGAAGACTCTTGAGAGTCCCTTGGACTGCAAAGAGATCCAACCAGTCCATTCTAAAGGAGATCAGTCCTGAATATTCATTGGAAGGACTGATGCTGAAGGTGAAACTCCAATACTTTGGCCACTTGATGCAAAGAATTAATTTGGAAAGACCCTGATGCTGGGAAAGATTGAACATGGGAGGAGATAGAGGATGAGATGGTTGGATCAAGGCTATGGTTTTTCCTGTGGTCATGTATGGATGTGAGAGTTGGACTGTGAAGAAGGCTGAGCGTCGAAGAATTGATGCTTTTGAACTGTGGTGTTGGAGAAGACTCTTGAGAGTCCCTTGGACTGCAAGGAGATCCAACCAGTCCATTCTGAAGGAGATCGGCCCTGGGATTTCTTTGGAAGGAATGATGCTCAAACTGAAGCTCCAGTACTTTGGCCACCTCATGGGAAGAATTGACTCATTGGCAAAGACCCTGATGCTGGGAGGGATTGGGCGCAGGAGGAGAAGGGGACGACCGAGGATGAGATGGCTGGATGGCATCACGGACTCAATGGACGTGAATCTGAGTGAACTCCGGGAGTTGGTGATGGACAGGGAAGCCTGGAGTGCTGCAGTCCGTGGGGTCGCAAAGAGTCGGACACGACTGAGCGACTGAACGGAACAGAGTTAATAATAAAGAGGGTAGTTTCAATCTGCAAAGTAGCAAGTGAACTATTTTAACCTTAAAATTTTAATTTCATTATAATGTTAATGAAATAGTCATTTGAAAATATTCTCTTTCACCATCTAAGAAATGCACTTGAAAGAATATTGTATTTTATCATAATCTATCAGATTGGTGAAGATAAAAACTATTGATCCTATGTAGTATTTGTAAGAATGCAATTATGTTGAATCAGCTTTTCCCACAAGCTACATTCTCAATATATTTCAAAATTAAAAATGTCATACATTTTGGTGAAGTGATCCCTTTTCTAGAAATTTATTCTCAGGAGATAATCAGAAAAGTATTTAAGGATATATTTATGAGCTTGTTCATCTCAGCTTCATTAAAAAGACTGAAAAATGGGGAAAAAGCTATATGCCCATTAATAGGAAATTATTTAAATGAATTATAAAATGACCTCCAAATAGAATAAATAGTCAGTGGCTGTTCAAAGGAAGATGTAACTCTGTATTTGTTGATATGGAAAGGAATCTGAAATATATTGTTAAGTGAAAAATAAATCATGGAATTATATGTTTAATATTATTCCAACTGGACGGATATATTTATATTTATTTATAGATTTATAAACATGAAGAATCTATTTGTGTATAATGGTCTTTGGAAGAGAGACAGTATTAGAGAAAGACTTTCACTTTGTATTTTAAACACTTTTGACTTGCTGAAAATTTTTTTTTATGATGAATGGTGTTATGTTTTATAATCAGCCAAAACAATAATAATGAAGAAGAAACAGAAAGAACCCAAGGGGCACTCAAATGAAAGAAACTCTGAATCCTACTGCTTCTACTAATTTCTCATTTGTAATATGACCATTGAATTGGACACATTCAACTTCTGATCAGCTAAGTAGGTACATGGGCCTAGGCTATTTACAGTGGACTAAAAAACAGTAAAAGATAAACAAGTATAAGATAAACAGTATGAAAATATGATATAAATTGGTGGGGACCGCCATAAATAACACACTGGTCTATTTAACCTAATAATACATGACAGGAGTCCGATGAGCTTGTGAACTGAATATCCTGTGAAATAAGGTCATTGAACGTTGGGGTAAATGATAGGGGCACTGCCAGGGGATGATAGCGCTGTATTCAATGCTGTGGGAAGTATGATTCTTTCTCCAATCTCTTTTCTTTCTGAGAGACCCGGTGGTGGGCATTAGAGACTTTCAGTCTACTTTGCCTTTATTTTGGACTGAGACCTAGATGCTATCATGTAAAAATATCCCTGCTAATGCATATTAAGATGTGACATGCTTCCTTTTTTTATTTTGTATGCCTTTGTATCATTCACCTGAGAGGGAAAAAAAAAAAAAAAAGAACTCATATCCCGACGTGTAACTAAAAACCTCCGGGTGGGATTTGTTTAGTGTGAGAGCGTGATTAGTAATTTTTAGTGATTAGTAATTTTCTCCCTCAGGTGGTTTTTCTGCATTCCTGTAGAGATCTGTACACAACAGGGCTGCCAAGTGAGAAGAAAAGGCTCAGGCGGAAAAATATCATGCTTTAGAAAACAGTATGTGTGCGTGCATGCTCATGTGTGTGTGTGTGCTTTAAACAACTGTTTTAGTTACTTTGACAAAGTGCTTTGATTTGGAATCACTGCTTTTATGTCCTACAGATTCTCTGATCTTGCAAAAAGTTCTATTATGCAATAATTTTATACCTGTGTTTCTATCCATGCACAAACCCATCTCCCTCTACTGTTTCTAACCCCCATTGGTTTTGGAAAGTAAGCAATTCTAAAAATCTTAGTTTAAGGAGGCCATTGGGCTTTTTTGCAGTTTTTTTGTAAGGCCTACTGTGGAAATCATAGGATTGAGACAGGAGTTTAGTTTTATAATTAACAAAAGAAAAAACAAAACAAAACACTGCAGAGGTCTTCAGTGGGAACTCCAGGAAAGAGCCATTTTTTAGTATCTCTTCAGGTCAGCTCCAATCCACTTTCCCAGTCAAGTGGGCATTTGCATGCACTCACATGCACCTTGACAACTGGGTTGCTAGCAAGAGTGTATAGTTGTTTTTCTTCTTGCCACCCCCTGGGAATTAAAGTTATTTAGCACAAAGATTAAGCAATGTGTGTGGGCTCAGGATTTTCCCGCTTAAAGCTTTCATAATTTTATTTTTGCATATCTATGGGTACATATACTAAGCCCAGTGTTTTTTTGGTGTAACTGCTAGCTCCTCAGAACGTTGCTGTCTGAACCCATGCAGGTGATACACTGTGTTTGGGTTCCTCTGGGGTTTCTAAGACTAAAGTTGGCACTTAGGGCAAGAAATGAAATAAACTTTAAAGTTGAGTTACTGTATCTGCAGTGTAGACTAGGCATTCTCATACATGGTACCTTATGTATTCCCACAAAAGCCCAACCAGATGGATACTATTGTGTCACTCAGTAGAAGGCTTTTAAAGACTAAATGAGTGGCCCAAGTCCCATGGTTGGTGACTGATGGAGCTGACATTCATACCGGGTCTGCTAAAACATCTCTGCCATTCAACATAACAAGAGAGCAGGGCACTAAGGGGAAGCACCAAACAACCCATACCTTACCATTTTGCTCAAGGCTTTCTTTGAACCTGAGAAAGGAATCATCTGCATTCTAACATAACACCTTCAGAAATTATACATCACTCACATTTAAAAAATCTTTAATCTACTCCTGGCTATGCATATTATCTAAGATGATAAAATCATGGGAAATGAGAAAAAAATAGACACATGAATTTTAATACTAATCTGTCTCCTCAGATTCACCATTAGTCTCTCAATAATTTCAGTTTACTCACACACACACAGGTCAGAGGGGAGAAAAAAGGTATAGGCTTTTTTTTCCCTATGCTAAGAAGTATAAAACTAAGGTAACCAATATTTCATTTCACCTTTCTATAAGATACACGGGCCAAAATGGCAGAAGAAAAGAGAACATATTAGACCTGTAGATAATCAGCTAACTACATAAATCATTCTATTCCATTTATTTTCTCCATAGATATCCATTCGTAACTATTTTGTGTGTATCTTCCTAGACCTTTCTCTATGCAAGTATCAATATATGTAAGTATAGACAAATAGAAAATACATATATGTTAGTGTGTTGCTGCTGCTAAGTCACTTCAGTCGTGTCCGACTCTGTGTGACCCCATAGACAGCAGCCCACCAGGCTCCGCTGTCCCTGGGATTCTCCAGGCAAGAATACTGGAGTGGGTTGCCATTTCCCTCTCCAAAGCACAAAAGTGAAAAGTGAAAGTGAAGTCACTGAGTCGTGTCCAACTCTCAGCGACCCCATGGACTGCAGCCTACCAGGCTCCTCCGTCCATGGGATTTTCCAAGCAAGAGTACTGGAGTGGGGTGCCATTGCCTTCTCTGATGTAAGTGTGTACATACATGATAATGTATATATTATATATGTATATATATGCATAGCATAAATACTACTGTGCTGTGCTTAGTTGCTCAGTTGTTTCCAACTCTTTGCAACCCCATGGACTATGTACCGCCAGGCTCCTCTGTCCATGGGGATTCTCTAGCCAAGAATACCAGAGTGGGTTGCCATGCCATCCTCACGTATAAATGCATATATATATATATACACTCTTATATACAGGTTTTTTAAAACCAGTTTAATCACACTAAGCAAATTATTCAACCATTCACATATTAAACATAAAAATATATCCCAATTTTCCCTAATTCTGTTTACTTGATGAATAATATTCTATAATATGGATACATCATAATATATTTACCAGTTTCCTTGTTAATGGCCTTACCTTGGATTCTGTTTGTAACATTCACAAATAATATGTAACTAAGCATTTCACAACTACACCCTTGCACACTTATGTATCTGTAAATTAGATTTCTGGAATTGAAATTACTAGATGAAAGTGTTTACACTTTTTTTGGACAGATACTGCCAAGTTGCCTCCAAAAACCTAACTTTTTTAGCCATAAAAAAGAATGAAATAATGCCATTTGTGGCAACATGGATGGACATAGAAACTGTCATACTCTGTGAAGTAAATCAGACAAAGACAAATACCATATGTTATCACTTAGGTGTGGAATCTAAGAACGTGGTACAAGTGAACTTATTTACAAAGCAAAATCAACTCACAGATGTAAAAAGCAATCTTATAGTTACCTGGGAGGGAAGGGATAAATTGGGAGATTGAAATTGACATGTACACACTACTATACAAAATAACTAATAACGACTTACTGTATAGCACACAGAACTCTACTCAGTGCTCTGTATTGAGCTATTAGGGAAAAGAATCTAAAAAAGAGTGGATATATGTGTAACAGATTCACTTTGGTATATAGCAGAAACCAACAAAACATTGCAAATCAACTATACTACAATAAAAATTTCAAAAAACCCCAAAACTGAAAACTAAATTTTTTATTTCTTTTGCCAGGACTTATGAGAACTAAAATTTTGATAAAACCACTGCCTCACGTGTGGAGTCTCTCATTGTTATGAAAATCATTTGCTTCACAAATAGTTTTCAAATGTGCCTACAATTTTCCCAGAACAATTTGAGGTTTATTATAACTAAATGGAAAGCTGAGAAAATTTGAAACAAGCTACCTGACAAGGATTCCATCAGAACCCCAGTGCAGGCAGCAGAAACAGAAGGTTGGGTGAGGGGCTCAAGCAGGCCCCAAAGGCAAGCAAAGCTTGGGGTCCACAAAGGGGAGCAAGATTAGAAGTGGCAATTCTAGTGGCATCAGAAAGGGCCAGCAGTTTGGATTGGGAGCTTGATCCATGGAGGAAACAGCAGGTAAGGTTAGTAAAGGTACACAACAGTTTATTATCATTCCCTCAACTAATATTAATGAGCAGCTACTACTATAAGTCTGGTACCTCACTAGGTCTGAGAAATATAAAAATAAATAGAATATGTCTCCTTAATGTTAGAGTTGCTCACAATCTAGTGAGAAACCATCTGTGTTGTCGTCGGACATGACTGAGCAACTTCACTTTCCCTTTTCACTTTCCTGCATTGGAGAAGGAAATGGCAACCCACTCCAGTGTTCTTGCCTGGAGAATCCCAGGGACGGGGGAGCCTGGTGGGCTGCTGTCCATGGGGTCACGCAGAGTCGGACAGGACTGAAGCGACTTAGCAACAGCAGCAGCAGCTGGAACCTTTAAACGTTCCTTGGTTTCAGCGTGTGCTCTGAGGCTCCGCTCCACCCTATCCCTGGTGCTTTCTTCTCTCTGTAGTGCACAGTGGCTTACAGTCCTGGTGCCACAATCAGGTGATGACCAAGATGGGAAGGGAGATGTGATGAAACAGGGTGCACTTGAGCTCATCCACGGTCTCCGGCCAAGGTGACGGAAAGGCATCCGGTTTTGCCTCTTCCCCTAGCTGTGAGTTCAGTCTCACTCACCTGTATTTTCGGTTCACTATACATGGTGAACATTTAAATGCTTCCCACTGTCCTGAGTGGCTTAGGACAGCCAATTTGAAATTGCCATTCACAATCAGATTTAGAGGACTGGAGAGAGTGGGTTCTATGTCTGTATTATGGAGATAAGGCTGGTGAGGAGAAGCAGTTCACCTACTGCATATAACAGGTAGCTGAAAGTGGTCTCTGGGGAGGACTCCAAAAGGTGACACCTCAGGCTTGCCAGAACACCTCCCTTCACCATCACATGGCCAGTTTACAAAAAAAGTGGGGAGGGGATTCTATTTTCTTAGATCATTACACTGAATCTGCCGAATGACTAATCCATGCATTCAAAGCCATGGCTTGTATTCTAAAGGTAATCATAGTCTATGCTCAAGATCAGAGTTCAACGCAAGATAGTATAGGTGGTTTCCGAGATGCACTACCTTCATATCTAAGAAAGTGAGACAAAGAACTCACCTCCTTCAAGAGTCTTTGAGAACTTACGAACCTCAAAGAACTGCCAAAATGACCAAATTAGATGATGCACGAGAAAGTGCTCCTAACTACAACGTGCAATCGATGGATAAGAGACGATGATGATGATGATGAGAGATATGACTAAGTGGCCATCAACCGGGTAATGTTGGTCAGCAAATTATTTGATTTCCCCCCGTTTCCCTCCATGAACCTGAGGATACAGTCACACAAATTTGCCAGCTATCTTCCACCTTCTTGTCCTTCTTCATGCAGTTTCTCAACTTGCAGGGTTGATTTTTTGCATTATTTACCTATGAAAAGTCTTTGTATGCCTCAAACTACAATTCAAATAAAGATTCTTACTTCTTGGAGTTATTGTGAGAATTAAATGAGATAAATTGCATAAATGCATGGTACAGTGGTTGCTGTAGAGTAAGCACTTCATAAAGATTAGCTTTAGCATCTTTTCTCAATCAGGTTTCAAATTCAGAGTATGGGAATCATGTTATTTATATCTGGACTTTAAGCACCTAGCATACATCTGAGTACACAAGAGCTCAATAAATGGTTGTTGAATAAATGAAATGATAAACGGTCCAAATGATCACTCTACCAGGCAAACCAGATAGTAAATGAAGCATTGCTACCAGCAGGCAAAGCCAATTATCAGGTTATAGAAGGTTTATCCACATGAATTATTAGAACAACTCAAGTCATTTAGATACCTAGACATGACCTAAAACATTTTCTGTGAATCATTAGTAAATGATTGGTTAAATGTGCCTAGATGCTACAAAAGCACAAACAATATGTAGGTTTCTGTGGTTAGCCACAGGTTCTGCTCTGAATGTAAAAAGGCTAGCTTAGAATGACTAAAGGAGTTTTCATGTTTAATCTGGTCTGGTTCACCAGGACCTTACAAATAGTCAACTATAGACATCCTGCTTCCTTCCATTCTCCCACCTTAGTTTTTTAAAGCCACGGTTAATAGTGATTAACCAAATATTCTGTTTTTTTTTTTTTTTTTGCATATTGAATTTCTTTAAAGGAATTCTGAAGTGCTGGTCAACTGAGTGCTTTAACAAAATTGCAAAGAGTTCTAGATTAAAAAACAAACTAGTTTTGGTTTGACAAAAAGTCCATGTCAATATAAGGGTATTTTAAATGTAAAAATATTGCTTTGGAAGCGTAGTCATACTCTCATGCATAATGTCAAAACTTGTAAAGTAGTTTATAACCCAGTCTGCAGTATTTGGGGATAAATTTCTCTATGGCCTCTAGGTATAATTATACATGGTCTTTCTGCTAAATCTTCTCTTGTTCTCCCTCTTTCTCCATTTCTTTTCCTCTTCTCCATTCCCCCTTCCCTTTTGTAGTAGATAACCTTATAACACCAGACTTCAAAAATGGAAGCATTAAAAATTAAATTTATAATGCAGTGGTCCTTCTCAATGGTGGCCTTCATTGCTAAGGATAAGCAAAAACTTGGATTTAAGATGGTCACCATATCTGGCAAATAAAACACTGAACAAATAAAAATTAACAGCAGACAAGAAGCAGCCCTAAGTCCTCTGAGACCAAGTAGTAGTGTCTTTGTGAGCTGACAGTTTGGGTAGTCAGGAGCCCTCACAATTTCATCAGATGCTATGAGAAACTAGAATAAGCAGGTGAGCCCTCTGTTCCTCCTGCACTGAGGATAAGAGGAAAATGACTCGTACCTGCTGGTGTTTGAGCATGGCTCTGAAATCTCAAGTTATTTCTGTTCTAGACACCATGAAAAGAGGTAAACTATTTCTTTGTATAAAGAAATGACTGCTTCTTCTCAAAGTGGAGGTCTACCCTCTCTGAGATGTCAAAAACGCCCTGTGAGTCTTCCCAGGCTCTGGCTGTCCATTTAAGCTCAGAGCTCTTTGCTCACAGCACAGCAGCCTTCTGGTTGTGCTACCACTGCTAATCATTCACTCTTCCTATAACCATTACTAATCAATCACCTTCTCATGCCCAGGAAGGAAATCCCAACACTATAATAAGCCCCACTTTATCATTTTTCTAGCTATGCTTTTTCTCTGTTGCTTTAGTGGAGACCCTTATCTTAGGAACACTGACTGACATGTATATATACTGTCACTGTACCCCAATAACTTTTGAGAAAATGAGTTGACATTAATCGCAATAACTCACAATCCAGTGGCTAATTTCAACGTACCCAAGTAGCACAAGTCTTCAGGCCTTTTATTCAAAGTGATTCTCAGTTACTTCTGGTATTACTCCGTTCCTTCTCAGTGACCTCATGGGGGCTTCCCATGATCAGTTCTATCCAGTTCTGCTCTAGAGCCTCCTTTCGATGCCCATGGCCATCCAAGTCATGTTTAAAACCTGTGAAATGCCAGAACAGGACCACACATATCTCCATTCCACTGGAACCACATAGTTTCACATGGTAATTAGGAGAAAACTTTATCTCAGTATACCACCCTTTGTGACCTGGTTATGAAAAAAAGCACTATCTGTGTTCCAGTGTTTCACAAAATTCTCAAGGAAAAAACTCTTCTGTCTTCTGATTGAAGTCTGTTTTTCACAAATGAAACTCCTGGCTATAACTAGCTCTAAGGGAGGCTGAGAAAATGTGACCTTTTATTCATGTGCTGACATATCTAGCTAAAAATAAGTATTCTGTGTTAAAAAACAGAAGGAAGAGAACACATTTTGGTACAGACAACAAGCAATCTCTGCTGCAGGTTTTAGCCCACTTTCCTGTTTTTTTTTTTTTTTTTTTTCTCCTATCATCCATATCTTGTGGGGGAAACCCTCAGTTTGCTCATGGATTTAAATATGGTAGAATTTTTCCATGTCTGTGCCCTTACTCACCATGTTTCCATATTTGAAATCATCTAGACTCCTTTTCTTGTTCTAATTTCTCATCTTAATTTTTTTATTCTTAGCTGTGCCTGGTCTTTGTTTTGCGTGGCTAGTTTCTCTACTTGCGTCAAATAGGGGCTACTCTTTGAAGTGCAAGGGCTTCTCATTGCAGTGGTTTCTTTCTCTCTCTGTTTTTTTTTTTTTTAATATATATTTAAAAAGTGTTTTTGGTTGTGCTGGATCTTTATTGCTGTGCATGGGCTTTCTCTAGTTGCAGTGAACAGGGGCTACCCTTTTTAGAGTGCAAGGGTTTCTCATTGCAGTGGCTTCTCTTACTGCGGAGCACAGGCCTTAGGGGCATGGGCTTCAGCTGTTGCAGCTCTTGGACTCCAGAGTGTAGATTCAGTAGTTTTGGTGTACAAGCTTAGTTGCCCCATAGCTTGTGGGATCTTCCTGGACCAGGGGCTGAACTTGTGTTCTGTGCTTTGGCAGGCAGATTCTTAACCACTAGGCCACCAGGGAAGCCCTGAGTTTTCATCTTTCAAGACTCAACTTGGAGTGTTACTCCCATATAAAGTGGTAATTATATTTTCTTCTAGGTCCAATGTTCTCGTCTCTACCATTCATGGCAACTTTTGCCTTTTAAAATTTATACCCAAGTCCTTTCTTTTAAGTCTGTTAGTGCAAGGGCTAATAGGTTTTCTGAAGCAAAGAAACTAGCATGGTATCTTACTGACAGTCAGTGCTTGGCAATTATTTATTTTTGTCATTGCTGATAACCTAGGCTAAAGTTTGATGAGGAGTATGAAGGGCCAAGGATCACTGAATCAAGACATGGAACTGTGCTATTGCTATACTTCCCTTCTGAGAGTAAAAACAATACTGTGAGCACTGGGATAGGAGAAAGATTAAGGAGTTTCAAAATTTTTGTAAACTTAATCCAAAAATTAAGCCTTATTATTTTTGAATATCATCAGGATTGGATAATACAATCCATTTATTTTTATTATTATATGAATTGGTGATGCATTCACATGCTTTATTCTGTTTTAAAAATAAAAAATATAAAAGATATTTATTAAAAGACTCTTTTCCTTCCCTGGTTTCATAAAACCATCCCTATCTGTCTGAGAGGTAACCACTATTATTAATTTATTATCCTATCAGATAGATTTTTAAATGCAAATAAGACCAATGCAAATATTCCTTTTCTGCTTCATTTTCTCCTCCAACATTAGTATATTATGATAAACCCTTTACTTTTATCAGGATAACTTAGAGATTTTTGCATATCAATACATTAATCCTTTCTTAATTCTTTTTCGACATTGGCATAGTATTCCACTCTGAGGCTGTACCATAATTTATTTAATCAGTCTCCTGTTGATGAACATTTAGGTTGTCACCAAATTTTCTCCATTGCAACCATGCTGCAGGTAATATCTTTGAACTTAATTCATTTTGTATTTCTATATATAAAGCGTAAATTCCTGGAAGTAGAATTGCTGGGTCAATGGGATATGCATTTGAAACTTTAGTAGATACTGTCAGATGGCCTTCTATAAGAATTTTACAAAATCATACTCCCGCCAGGAACATATAAAAGTACTTTTATGCAATCTTGCCAACATGCTTCTGGAACTTTGCCAACTGTTACATAGATGGAAAAAACCCAACTTCATCTTTTAATTTTCATTTTTATTATTCTGAGTGAAGTTGGGCATCTTTTTAAATTTTTTTACTTACACAAGAACTATATCTATTTTCCTTTCGTGAATATTCTGTTTATCTTAGTGGACTTTTTAATCAGATAAATAATCTTCCATTTACTCTTATGAATTTGTAGACATTCTTTGTATATGTGAGAGATTAGCCCCTTGTCTATGTTTCAAGTAGCAAATACTTTTGCCTAGTTGTCATTTTTTTTTAACATGGGTTATTTTTTTCACTAGAGAAAATTTTTTTTGGGTTCTTTTTTTTTTCCTTATTTCAGTGTGATATTTTATTAAAGTTGCAAAAAGCTATTAATAATGCACTGTGCAAAACATCAGTCTTTGTCTTGGGTGTAATAGTTTTAATGCTTTTGGATTCTTATAAAGTGGATCTTATCAATCTTTTCTTCCATGACTTCTGAAGTTTGTAACATAGAAAGGCTTTTAATACTCAAGTTTATAAAATAATTATCTCAAATTCTGTATTTATTTTACTTTTTAAGTACTAAATCTATTTAAAATTTCAGGCCATGTCAAGCAAACATATCCCTGGAATAAGGTTGCTAGATTTTCAAATAAAAATACAAATACCCAATAAAATTTGAATTTCAGATTAACAAGTCATTTTTTAGTAGTAATATTGATACTTAATAATGGGGAAATACTTAATAATGATTCTCTGTTAATCTGAAATTCAGGTTCAACTGGGTATCCTGTATTTAGGGCTTCCCAGGTGACTCAGTGGTAAAGACTCTGCCTGCCAATGCAGTAGACACAGGAGACGCAGATTTGATTTCTGAGTTGGAAAGATCTCCTGGAGGAGGAAATGACAACCCACTCCAGTATTCTTGCCAGTATGATCCCGTGGATGAGAAGCCTGGCGAGCTAGAGTCCATGGGCTCGCAGAGTCGGGTATGACTGCGCACACACACAGACACACAAGGTCCTACTCGTTTAATGGTCTTACACAAGGTCTACCCGCATTTCTCACAGCTTCTGAAATTGGTACGCACAGCTGGTATTACGCAGAGTGAGATCAGTTCACCTACTTATGAATAATTAATTGCCTAGCTCTTTTCTGACATTTTGTCCAATGCGTGTTACAAAAAAAATTTATTTCCAGGAGCAGGAAATAACTGCCCAGTAGTAGTGAAGAGCTAGTTCTCTGTCTGTCTTGCTCTAAAGAAACAATTGAGTTTCTGAGAACATTTCCTAATTGAAACAATTGTCTCAGCTATTGTTTTAAAAGGTTAGAGGCTAGAGTTTCAGATTTATATAACACTGCTATTTTTTCTTACAGAAGTTTAAGTAAAAACATTTAAAAATTATAGAGACTTCCTGGTGTTCCTGGCTAAGACTCCACGCTCCGAATGCAGAAAGAGCTAGTTCTCTGTCTGTCTTGCTCTAAAGAAACAATTGAGTTTCTGAGAACATTTCCTAATTGAAACAATTGTCTCAGCTATTGTTTTAAAAGGTTAGAGGCTAGAGTTTCAGATTTATATAACACTGCTATTTTTTCTTACAGAAGTTTAAGTAAAAACATTTAAAAATTATAGAGACTTCCTGGTGTTCCTGGCTAAGACTCCACGCTCCGAATGCAGGGGGCCAGGGTTTGATCTTTCACATGTTGCAACTAAGAGTCTGCATGCTGCCACTAAAGACTCAGCACAGCCAAATAAATAAATACATAAAAATAAAACATTAAAAAATAAAAATTATAAATTTAGTAATGTTTGATCAAATCAGACAAAAACAAGTCTAATGTCTCTTTTTTCTGCTTTTGAAAACACACAATCAGGAGTCTTATCTCTCTTAACACTTCCATTAAGATTAACAAAGCACAATGTGGAGATAATACTCCCCTTCCCTCCACAAAATTAATTGCAGCACCAATCATAAGCATGACAAATAGAGACTATGACGTCACTGAAGTAGCGAGGTCCTGGTTATAATACAACCAGTAGAAGATAGTTTACTTACTTCTACCTAATTGCTTGATTGCATCTCATCAGTTCACTAAATCATTCATTCAACAAATATTTATTGAAGTGTCTACTGACATTAGGCACTGTGTTAGGTGGTAGAGTGAATAAAACAGTCATGAATGCTGTCTTCAATGAAGCTTTGCAGTGGTGTGCTAAAGCCACCTCCTACTGGCAGGTTGAGAGCCCATTTTTAAACTTTCAGGAAAATTTGAGTATTATAATTGGCAATGATGAGAGTATTTATACACAAAAAGGAGCAAACACTACAAATCATGGCTTTCTTTGTTATTTTTTTTCTTCCATTGCCTTTTTGTTTAAATAGAGAAAGCAAAAGTTCTCAGTTGTGTCAGACTGTTTGCAACTCCAGGGACTACACAGTCCATGGAATTCTCCAGGCCAGAATACTGGAGTGGGTAGCCTTTCCCTTCTCCAGGGGATCTTCCCAACCCAGGGATTGAACCCAGGTCTCCTGCTTTGCAGGCAGATTCTTTACCAGCTGAGCCACAAGGGAAGCCTTTAAATAGAGCTGGTTGTTAAATACTGACCAACACATCACTGAGTTTACAGAGATGCCTCTTGACTTCATCACCCTTTCTGCCTCCCTACCACCACACAAGGGCCCCACAGCACCTATATACCTTGCATTTTACACATAATAGCTTCTTGAAATGTGAAGGGATCAAAATTATATTTTAGTTGACACATATTGTTGGTTGTTGGCTATGTAAAGAAACCCAAAGTGAAACTTTGCAATGTTAAAAAAATTCAGAGTTTATATTTAGCTATAAGATGGGGATAATAATAGTACCTCCTTCATAGGGTTGCTTGGGAATTAAATGAGCTACTATGTGGAAAGCACTTTGAAAAGTGCCTGACAGAGTCGCACAGATTACCCAATATACAAGTCAAAGTTCACCCTGTTCTTATTTGCATGATGAATTTTCTTTATGGTACTGATTGTATGAAAGGTAAGTAGGAAACTTCAGCTGTATTTCTCAGCTCCACTCAATAAGTTAAAATGACCTCTTTGATTTAAAAATATCATTAAAGGATTTTAGATTTGGAAACTTAACTGATGAAGGCAAGTTAGGAAAGGTAATATCATGTCCTTGGAGCCAGAAGAAATGCTGTACTTGCTTCTTTTTGCCATTTGAAAGTATTAAGACTTTTTATGAAAAACCTTACTTTTTTCTTCTTTGTTATTTTCATTAGCTTTCGTAAGTGTTAGGGCATTCTGAGTATGCAACAACTGATTATGTTTTCTTTATTCTATAAGAAGAGCACAGAGAGGAGAAGGGAACCAGAGAGCTTCTGACAGACTACTAATCTGGGATTTTGAAAGTTAGACTCTACCTCTGCAGAATTTCCCAGTCTATTTTTATGTCCTAGAATGTTTTTCCCTCCCCTTTGAAGATAATTTTTCACATGCAATTTCTATATGTATTTTGTTAGATTTATGACCAAGTTTTTGATGTTCTTATTCTTTCTAGTATTGTAAATGGTATTGTTTCATAAATTATCCAAGTTGTTCATAGGAAAGCAATGACTTTTCTGTATTGATCTTATTTCCTGCACCATTGCTAATCACCTATTGTTTCAGATTTTTTTTGTAGATTCTTGAGTTCTCAATAATCATGACATCTGCAGATAAAGATGGTTGTATTTCTCCCTTTCTAATCACTGTATCTTTTATTTATTTTTCTTGTGTTATTGCTTTAACTAAGACTTTGAAAAGGAGTGATGAGAGAGGATGTCTTCATGTTCTTATGATCTTAGGGGAGAGGTATCCTGTCTCTCACCATTAAGTATAATATTAGCTATGTTTTCTTGTGTGTGTATGCCCTTTTCTGGATTATGGAAGTTCTCTTATAGTTCTCAATTTTTGAGGTATACAGAATGTAAATGATTTGTTTTAATTTACTCTACTGAGAAATTTGATTTTTTGGTCATTCTTTTCGAGTGGGGGTGGTTTAAGAGTGGTAGAGGCAAAGAAGAACATTCCACACTTGATCCCATGATGACTAGTCCCTGAGTCATCTCTCTGCTGTTTTCATCCTCCACCCCTTGTCATAAAAACAGGGATCTGTAGCAGCTGCATTTGGGAAAGACACAGCATGAGTTGCAGTGATAAACTTGCCTTTTTTTTTTTGAATTTGCTTTTAAATCTAAAGAGCTTATCTGTGTGAACTTAGATGAATCATAAAACTTTATTTCTAAAGTCAGGGCCATGATTACTTTTTAGGGCTGTGAAGACAGGTTGAATGATGTAAACTTGAAAGTATAGATTTAAGTTTTCTTTTTAGACTATAAATTGTTCTAGGGCAGGATACATATAATTCATTTTTTTATCCCCTAAGTAGTCTGAGGGCACAGTATATATTCTGTTCCATTCAGTCGCTCAGTCGTGTCCGACTCTTTGCGACCCCATGAATCGCAGCACACCAGGCCTCCCTGTCCATCACCAACTCCTGGAGTTCACTCAGACTCACGTCCATTGAGTCCGTAATGCCATCCAGCCATCTCATCCTCTGTCGTCGCCTTCTCCTGCTGCCCCCAATCCCTCCCAGCATCAGGGTCTTTTCCAATGAGTCAACTCTTCGCATGAGGTGGCCAAAGTACTGGAGTTTCAGCTTTAGCATCATTCCTTCCAAAGAAATCCCAGGGCTGATCTCCTTCAGAATGGAATCTGGCTGCCTGTCGCCAGCGGGGGCTGGCGGGCAGCTGGCTATTTCTGTTCCGTCCTTTGTTCTGTGCGCGGTCCTGGTGGTGTCTTATGTTCAAGCTTTTTGCGTGGTAACTGTCTTCACAGTCTGGTGTGCTAGCCTGAGTTAGTTTACTCTGGTTACGCGCGGGCATTCAGGCCCAATTCTTAAGAAGCGCCGCCGCCCGCGTCCCGCGCCTCCTTGCCCAGTCCCCACTTGCTAGTGGCGGATGCAGGCGTCTGCTCTGCCTCTCCGCAGGGGGAATCACCACCGGGCTCGCAACCTGCTGGTCTCAATCACCATTCATTTTTCCTCCCTGCCATGTGCCTCCAAGACTCGCCACAGATTTGGCAGTGAGAGTGCTTCCCAGCGTTTGGAAACTTCTCTCCCTTTGAAACTCTTTTCCTGGGACAGGACTCCCTTCCCGGGATGGAGCTCCCTCCCCACCTCCTTTGTTTCTCTTTTCGTCTTCTGTGTTTTTCCTACCTGTTTTTGAAGACAATGTTCTGCTTTTCTGGATGTCTTATGTCCTCTGCTCGCATTCAGAAGCTGCCCTGTAGAATTTACCCAGCATTGAGATGTTCTTTTGATGAATTTGTGCGGGAGAAAGTGGTCTCTCCATCCTATTCCTCCGCCATCTTAGGCGCCCCCTCCTCTGCCTTTTCTAAAACCAGCTTGAACATCAGGAGTTCACAGTTCACGTATTGCTCAAGTCTGGCTTGGAGAATTTTGAGCATTACTTTACTAGCATGTGAGATGAGTGCAATTGTGCAGTAGTTTGAACATTCTTTGGCATTGCCTTTCTTTGGAATTGGAATGAAAACTGACCTTTTCCAGTCCTGTGGGCACTGCTGAGTTTTCCAAATTTGCTGGCAAATCCTCTCAACATCTTCAGTGACTTCACGACCCATATGAATGACAACCTGTACTTTGGCCTTATAGGTCTTCTACCTCCTCCACTTAGTGGCTGTATCTCCCTCTTTTTCTCCATCACCCATTCCTTAGGTTACTTAGGACCACCCTATGTCAGAGACCTGATCACACTCCCCTCTCCTCCCAGATCTCTGACTTACTCTCATAGTCCCTCTATTTTGTTTCCCAGAGACCTCCAGTTTCTGATTCTCCTACTTGTTTATGGACCAAACAACCAGATTCACATTTTATATCACTCCTTGAAAGACAGAGAGGTGAGTAAAGGCTTACAAATGCTTTCTGTAGATAGGACAGAGTACTGCACCCAACAGAAGACTTTTCCTGCCTCTCTTGATAGAACTTTCTCATGAGCCTAGTTGAGTTTCCCACTGGCTCAGCAGCCATGAAAGCAGCAGGACTGTGCATGTGTGGGGCTGGGGCAGAGGCAGTTGGGTAATGAGCAGGGAGCTGGTCCGCTGCGTCTGGACGTGGCGAGGCAGAGCAGCTGCATTCCTTTTGGCTTCTGGCTGGAGACAGATTCAACATTGACATTTGGTTTGCCAAAGGTCAAGATGAGATGTTCCAGGAAACCAGCCATGGGGGCTGCAGGCATTTGGACCCGGTTCCTATTAATTTGGAACAAAAATGCTTCCCACTCTATCCTTCCCTCTCATCCCTTCCCAAACCCCCCCCCCTTCCCCTTCCTGCAGCCCCCTTCTCCTTCCCCTTCCTTCCCTTCTCCTCCTACAGGAAGGACAGGTCAGAGGAGGTGGCTGAACTGAGCAGGAACACGCATAATGAGAGCCTCTCATCTTGGCAGGGGATGTACTGTCTGGTCCTAAATGAGAACAGCCTGGTAGCCCTATGGACACAAGGTTTTCCAAATGGATGTGCATTTAAGAAGACACCTTTTTTCTGGGCCTTAGGTGAACAGCTACTGGTCTTGATTTTAGCCTCTCCCCTTGGGTGAGCATCCTTGCCAAGGGTAGTCCGAGACACTGCAGCAGCTGTGTGGCCTCTGGCTTTATTTCCAGTTGAGAAATGCCTCTCGTAGTGGTAGCTGAGAAAGCCCTCCTTCCAGCCCAGGTCTGCTCCCTCTCTGTTATGGCCTGAGCAAGGCTTAGGCATTTGCTGTCGTGCTCTGGTGTACATAAGCCTACCACAAAGGGCTAAGAATGTGGAGTTAATTCAGTGATTTTTTCTTTGGTTTTGTTTTGCTTTTGGTGAGGGCAGGAGTGATGACTGACATTTTTTTCTTCTGCTTAGAGGATTTTATAAAATTCCATTTGCTATTATCTCAGAGGATGGAGATTGTTGAGAAGAAGGAAAACACTTGCCAGTTGGGGTGGGGAAAAGCTCTGCAGACTGTTAGGATTACATTCCCTTGGAAGATAATTAAAAGTTATGCAGCTTATGCTTAGGGTTCGACTCCAGGTCTGTTTTGGTTTAAAATGTACAATAAATTAGAGATAGTTTTACGGCGGTTCCTAAATCCGACCAGAGGAATGTTTTCCTCTGTAGAGGAAGCAAACTGTCTCCTGAGGTATGAAAAAACAGTTGAGCCAGTACTGATTAAATACTACTCTTTTGACTGAGACACAAAA
Source organism: Aepyceros melampus (assembly GCA_006408695.1). Taxonomy (NCBI): domain Eukaryota; kingdom Metazoa; phylum Chordata; class Mammalia; order Artiodactyla; family Bovidae; genus Aepyceros; species Aepyceros melampus. Next base: position 62,049 of record SJXQ01011201.1, on the reverse strand, counting down.
GAAAATAATCTAGCGAGAGACAAGGAAGAAGGAGCAGAGTGTAGGGGGCAGGAACAAGATGAGAGAGGAGTCAGGGCTCCTCTTATTTATGTGACAGTGGTGGGCATCAGTGGACCCCTCATGACTCCACGTGGGGAAAGAAAGTGTTAGTCGCTCTGACTCTTTGTGACCCTATGGACTGTAGCCTGCCAGGCTCCTCTGTCCATGGGATTTTCCAGGCAGGAATACAGGAATGGGTTGTTATTTCCTCCTCCAGGGGATCTTCCCCACCCAGGGATCAAACCCAGGACTCTGGCATTGCAGGCAGATTCTATACTGTCTGAGCCACCAGGGAGACCTCGATGTGGGGGATCAGCAGCCTAAAATATGGGGGAGGGGTGCACAGCAGCCATCAATTCACAGCTCAGTTGTCATAAACATCACCTCCATGTTCAACACATCAGGGAAAAAAGTTCTCAGGCCTCAATGTGTTCTCCAACGTACTACCCAGGAGAGGAGAACAAGAGAACAGGCAGCTGGCATCGCTTCTATCTTTCCTCTTCTGTACATGGTATCCAGTTATTGTTCTGATCCTTAACATTTTCTTTTAAAGTGACTGTTGTTAAGATTACTCAGTTATACTAAGCCATGAGGAGAGGATGGAGGATTTAGACATGCCAACCTTTGGATCCTTAAGCTGGTAACAAAGTCATTTTGCTAGACAAATTGGTATATGCACCAGAGCCACTCTCTGCTTTTCTGCTCCCTGATAATTAGAAAAGTGTACATTCCCCATATAACAGAAAGCACATCTCAATAACAGTGCCTGTGGTTAATGGTGATGATGTGGCTTGAAGAAAACATAAAAAATAAGCCTGTTAAGCTTTATATGTATGAAGTACTAAGACCCCTTGTTTAAGTCTTCAGCAACTTCATAGATACCCTCTGCAGTATATCGGGGTCATGTCATAGATCTGTGTGATGATAATTCATGGGAATCATTAATCTAAGCCTGGGAATATCTGAAAAGGCTGATTCCCAGGACTCTAAGAACTGTTCAGAGACTTTTAGGGTCAAAGTTCTGTTAAGATTAAATTCTATGTTGATGTCATTCAGTTTTCTACAGTAGCCATATTCTGGTTGTTCATAAAAAGAAGGATGTAATTTATGACTTTAGTCAGAGGTCTGAGTTAGTGCAGCACGTGGTGGGGCTACATATAACAAGTGGTCAATATGTTTTTATTGGTTGATGTAGTTTTCTTTTAAGTGGAAGAAAAGAAATTGATTTGAAATGGATGCCATGTGTGGGAATTTCTTGTACAATATGCAATCTGAATGTTTTTATGATGGGTTGAAACCACTTAGTTTTGTCCTTAAAGTTTTCTGAAAGATGTAGCAATGAGCTAGACCTAATCACGTATTATATTTGTATAACATGTATAACATATGTATAGCTTATGTGTACATTATTTTTAATGGTTTAATTCATACAACAATCTCATGAAGTAGTTGTGATTCACTCCATTTTATAGCTGGAGAAATTAGAGGGATGAAGGGGTTAACCAAAGCAACAGAACAGGATCAATTTTTTTTTAAACTTCTTGTCTAGTTCACTTTCTGCCTCATTGCTATTAGGAGATTTTGACTCAAGTTCAAGAGGAGCCATTCCTTAGCCAGCCCTAAATGAATCACTTTGTCTCACTGGTTTTGATATCCTAATCTATGGAATCAGGTAAATGGCATGTCTAAACAGTCTTAGACCCACAGAGGATCCAAAGAAAGTCTAAATTAGAGGGGGACTAGTGTCCCTCTTTCCTTGTCAGAAAGAAGAAAGTCTAAAGCTTTCCCATGGCTGATTTTTTCCCATCTGCTGCCATCATCTATAAAGTTACCCATAACCCTCTCATGCTTTCTGTCATCCCTGGCCATGCTCCCTTAGGGAGATAGAATACATCTTGGACTCTTAGTCTGGGATTTTTGTGACCTACATTAAAAAATCTGTCTTCCTTTCTTCCTCTGGGCTTATTTCTGCATTTTGGATCTACCTCTGAACTTGTTCCTCTGCTACATGGCCTCAGTCTTTAGTCAAATCTCTAACCTTTATCCAGTCCTGAGGGTCTACCTGGATATTTTATTTTTATTAATTTTTATTGGAGTAGAGTTGCTTTACAACCTTGTGTTAGTCTCTACTGTACAGAAAGGCAAATCAGCTATACATATACATGCATCCCCTTTCTTTCGGATTTCCTTCCCTTTGATGGATATTTGATTTTAGAGTCTACAGGTGGGCTTCCCTGGTGGCTCAGTGGGTAAAGTGTCTGCTTCCAATGCGGGAGACCCAGGTTCAATCCCTGGGTTGGGAAGATCCCCTGGAGAAGGAAATGGCAACCCACTCCAGTATTCTTGCCTGGAAAATCCCATGGACTGAGAAGCCTGGTAGGCTACCATCCATGGGGTTGCAAAGAGTCGAACACGACTGAGCGACTTCAGTCAGAGTCTACAGGTATGACCTGTCCTCTCACTCCTCTTACCCACACTTCTGGTCTGGATAGGCACCTGGCTCATGCACCTAATTGCTGGCAGCACAACCAGTGGTATTACAAACATTAGATTTTTTGCTTAGTTGTTGAGTATGAAGAGCTGTATCTCCCTCTAAGATGGCTCTTCCCATTTGCGGAAACCCAGGAATCTCCATCATCCATGTTATTGGTTTGAATCCATTATGTCCAACATGAAGAGCTTAATCCATCTATTGTCTCCTGCTTTTGCAGCATACAGTCAGAAAGCAGGGAGCAAATGCCTTCTTTTCTCAGTCTCAGGGACAAGGGAGTCTGCATGCAGGTGCCACAGATGGCACGGGAGGTCCAGTGTAGTGATTGTGGGGAAATTGATTTGTAAACATTTCAGTGAAAATCTCTTCCCTTCTGTGGAAGGCTATTTTGGAACTTGTTTCCGTGAAAGAAAAACACCTTCCATTAAATGTCATCTTGTCCACTAGCCAAACTGCTTACAAGCAAGTTACTCAACTAAGTAACCTCCAGAAGGGACCATGTTTCAGCCTAGACAGTGGTATTTTTCCATTGTGCAAAGGAAGATCTGTCAATGACTTTGGATTCAACTTGTGATTTTTCCTAGTGAAAAAAAAAAGTATATCTCTTGTTTTTGTCTCAAGAGATGTTAATTATGGGCCCACACAGCAGTGTAAACTGAAGAAACTTGGACATCCTCCCATGTCTCAGGACTCTATAATTGCAAGAGCCCAAAAATCTGCCAACTACCCAGATTTTTTTTAATTTGAAAATTTTATTTATGGCTGCAATGCTAGAGGGATCTTAGTTCGCTGACCAGGAGTTAAATGCATGCCTCCTGCATTGAAAGCACAGAGTCTTAACCACTGGACCACCAGAGAAGTAGATGTGATCCTGGCTACTTATCCTTCTGGACAGGAGTATGTTGGGAATACAGAGACCTGGATTCCAGTACTGGCCTTGTGGGAGTGAATCAGTCCCTGATTATGGGGGGATCATAGTTTCTCTATCTGAGGAAAGCCGTGAGTGAAGGAATTTGGCAAGAAGTTATTCATGGCTACTCCATTCCCTGTGTTTTTTGCTTTCCTTTTCTGAAACTGTTGTATTCAGAGATCAGTTCTGTATCCCAGACTTCTTTCTGCCAAGTGGGCTGGGCATTGTCTCTTCCCACTTGGGCACCTACTAAATAAATAGATGCTTGACCAGATTCACTTGGCATCAGATATTTTCAGATATAACAAGGCAGCTTCCCTGGGTTCTATAAAAGGAGACATTAAGACCAATCACACTGCTTGAGAAAGGCTCTCTCAGAATTCTACAGATCACATTATAGCAAGATTTGTTGAGCATTTAAATTATTTTACTAATTATGAATGTCTGACATTTCACCTCTAAGTGAACTGTATAAAGTTGAAATGAATTCAAGTTTATTCTTTCTCATCTCTAAGCAATTATTATCAATATTTGTTTTGTAGCCAAGAGAGGCTCACCGTACTTGTTTTACTCTCTTTTCTATCTTCTAGGGCTTCCCAGGTGGTGCTAGTGGTAAAGAATCCACCTGCCAATGCAGGAGATGCAAGAGACAGTGATTTGATCCTTGAGCCAATAAGATGCACCCCCCATGGCAAACCATTCCAGTATTTTTGCCTGGAGAATCCCATGGACAGAGGAGCCTGGAGGGCTATGGTCCATAGGGTTACAAAGAGTTGGACACAACTGAAGTGACTGAGCACTTAGCACTCTCTGCTTAGGTGATCCCCTCATTGTCTCCAGTGATGTGGGATGAATCAGCTCTCAGCTCCTGCAGGGTCTATTTATAGAAGAGTAGGCAGTGTTGTATTCTTGCCTGAAAAATCCCATGGACGGAGGAGCCTGGTAGGCTGCAGTCCATGGGGTTGCGAAGGGTCGGACACGACTGAGCGACTTCACTTTCACTTTTCACTTTCATGCATTGGAGAAGGAAATGGCAACCCACTCCAGTATTCTTGCCTGGAGAATCCCAGGGATGGGGGAGCCTGATGGGCTGCCGTCTGTGGGGTCGCACAGAGTTGGACGTGACTGAAGCGACTTAGCAGCAGCAGCAGCAGGCAGTGTTGAGGCTTCACAAGGGGCCTAAGAATCCACCTGCCAATGTAGGAGATGTGAGTTCAATCTCTGGATGGGAAGACCCCTTGGAGAAGGAAATGGCAACCCACTCCTGTATTCTTGCTTGGGAAATCCTATGGACCGAGGAGACTGGCAGGCTACACTCTGGGGGCTTGCAAAGAGTTGGACATGACTGAGTACACACACATGTGGGGAGTGTTAAGGATGCTACTAATGGATAGTGACGCTGAGGGGCTGGTGACAGTGGGAAGCCATTACCACCTTTATCTGAGAGTGTGAGAGACAGGCTACTGTAACAGCAAGAGCTAAAACCACACGTGGAAGCACCTGACAGGAGCTGTGGCTGTAATGAGGGCAGCCCCATCCAAACTGTGGCCAGCAGGGATGGAAGAGGGAAATAAAGAACCCCACCTCGCTCTGTTCTCACCTCTGACAGCCTGTTGGTGACCCTGCCCCACGGCTGAGCCCAACAGGAAGCCAGAGGCCAGGGGCTGTACAGATGCATCCATAGAGGTTGGCCTGCTGAGCACAGAGCTGGATGAAGAGGATGGAAATGGGCTGGGGTGCAAACAGGACCTCTCTTTTCTCTTTAAAAAACTTGCACAGATTCCTGAAGAAACAGTTTTCCTAATAGTCATATTTTAAAGGGGGCCTTGGAGAAATCAAAGAAAGAGATTTTAATATGCAGCTCTTGCCAGAGTTTTAAACAAATTTCTACCTGCCCACTGGTAATACTCTTTTTTAACAATGATTTATTGTGCCTACTATAATGGTTGATTGGAATTAGATTTTATAAAATGCCATGAGCTTCTTGGAGAAATGTTTCCCCTTGAATGCAAAGTCCTGTGTATGCAATGAAATAATAACATGTGATAGCAATAATTTCAGAACATATGCTTGCTGTTACAATTATAAATCTCAGACATTTATGTCCCAGAAAGTGCCCCTGCCCCACACCTCTGCCCGCTGGGGGCCACCTTCCTGCTCCCCCTACCCAGATGGGGACTGCCCTGCCAGTGCCAACTCCTCAGCGCCATGCACCATCTGCCTGCTAGCAAGGTCAGAGCAGCTATTGTCACCCGACCATCAGTGTTAGGGAAGACGGGGAAGGGTGTGGCAGGAGTGGCAATGAAAATAGGGCACCTGGGCTTGCCTCTTTGGAAAGGTGTAAAATCATTCAACCAGGTTAGTGTTGGACATAACTACCTGCTTTCAAGGTAAACACAGTTGTGGCTGGGCTATATTTTCCCCTGACTTTTCTCTCTCCTCCTTCTTTCTTGCTCTTTCTCCACATCTCCTATCTCACTCTTCTCTTCCTCTCCTTTCTAGACAGAAGGACAAACTTTTGATAACACACACACTGGTGCGTTCAGATGTGCTAATTGCATTCAGATGAATTGGATACATGCATCTTGATACTTGGGGGCTAGTGCTGTTGTTTAGTTGCTAAGTCATGTCCAATTCTAATAGAAAGTCCAACTCTAATTGGGACCCCATGGATCGTAGCCCTGCCACGCTCCTCTGTCCATGGGAGTTTTCAAGGCAAGAATCCTGGAGTGGGTTGCCATTTCCTTCTCCAGGGAATATTCCGAACCCAGGGATAGACCCCACATTTCCTGCATTGGCAGGTGGATTCTTTACCATTGAGCCACTGGGGAAGGCCTATTACTTGGGGAACTATCCCACAAATTTAATGTCACCTGGAGTAAATCCAGTTTCAGTTTGGTGATTGTGATGGCTTCATACCATTAGGTTTCTTCCATTTGTTTACAAGTTTATTATGGCTTTTAAAGTTTTTGAGTTTTATTTTCTTCACTTTCCTTGCTTTTTTTTTTTTTTCCTTCTGTGACCATCTTTCTTTACCTGGTGTTTCATGTTTGCTTTTATCTGGTCCCCAGTCTTCTTTTTTTTAGCGTAACACTGGGTCTTAAAATGACATTTTGAGGATTTATCTTACATGATTTGAAGGAACAATCCATATGTAATCCCCGAACTAGAGGCTATCCAAGTCAAGGGAAGTTCCTAAATTTAAAAGATTAGGAAGACAAAGATACAGTCTCATGATAAGAAAAAGCGTGTGCAGATCGAAACCTCCGCCAGCAGTGTGCAAAAGTGCTGGTTTTACCATGTCCTTGTCAGCATTTAAGAACAGCTTTTAATATCAAAATAAACATGAACAAAGGCATTTCAAGGAAAACTGTCTCGGTTTAAGTGCAAATTGGGTGCAATAAATTGAAGGGTGTCTAAGAGTATATACTTAGATGGCTTAATATGAACTGGAGAAAATTAATGTTCTGTGTCCATTCCTTTTTCTCTCTCAAAATACCAATGTCATATACTAAAATGTATTGCATTTCTTTTAGAAATTTTGAAATGATCTTAAATTTTATGGGCTTACCAAAGTCTGCACGTAGAAGTTCATTACTTTGCCTTCTGAACTGTGGGAGCCAACTGGAATTTAAGTAGTTTTTGTTTCTATGATATATATCCTGGAGTTCCTTGGAACTTTGAGTCAGTGAAGAGTTTCAAGTAATAATACTAACAATATATGGCAATATAGACAGCTCCTGAGTCTTTTAAAGGGAAGTGATAAATATTTTTATTCCCCAGTTATAAAACATCCCTGCTGTTTGTTCATTGAATGTTATTGTGTTTTCAAAACCCCTTATATCTCAAGAGAAGAATATAGCCCAGTTGTTGCTTCTGAATAATGACAGACCTGCTAGTATCAAAATTCTGTAAACCACATTCTCTTTACTTGCCGCAGAAATAAGTACTTATCAGGTAAGATATATATATATATACACAAAGAATTTACACAGAATATTTAGGTGAGACATTGGGGAAGTAAGAAATAAGATTGGAGATTTTAAAAACTTTAAAAATTAGTGGCAAAGGTATGTGATTCAAAATTCTATAACTCATTGACCTAGAAGCAAAAAATCATTTTTCAACTTATTCTTTGTGTTTTGATCAATAGATTTCATTTCTACTCCCTGGCCACTATCATCCCCTCTACCACCTCATATATATCGATTTGGTCCATAGTTTCCCTATTTAGATACAAACAGAAAGTGGTGTTCATATTGCTTTGCTTACAATTGTGGCTAATGGAATGCTTTCAAGAAATTCGATTTTTCTGAATCTTCTTTTACATTGCATCCCAAGTTCTGCTTCCATCTGCACTCTTCTTGTTTGACAAGGTGGAGTGTCTAGTCCCAGAATCTTATCAGATGGTATCTGTTAAGCTCCAGACTTAGATTATTATTGTTATTATTGTTACAGATGCACTTGCAGGAATGTAGGAATGGGCCTGAGGGTTTCTGAAAGGAGCGCTAGTATAAACAAACACTTGTCAAATGAAACTGCACAGGAACATTGTATCTGAATATTGACTATTTGATACCAAGCTTGACTAGTTTTCTCTTGCTCATCTTGAATCCCAGACCTTTCCATGGGTTCCCTTTCTTCTTGAATTTTCCTTGTAGAATGATGTCACCTCCCCTGTGACATCCTAAGAGCCTCCCCTGCATCATAAAGGGCTCTCCTGACTCCTCATACATCCAGCCTGCCCACTGCCTTTGTATTTGACTCAATGGCCTGGACTCAGTGACACAGAATGGTCAGCCCTGTCAAGCCCACATCAAGTGACTCTCCTTTGTTTCTGGTTTTCTCTTTACCTTTGATTCTGGTGTCCAGAGGTGACATGGGGAAACTTGTGCTCTTTTGTATTTTATTGGAAGCATCTTTTATCAGAGTTAACCTCTGTTCTGGTTTCATAAGCAAACCGACATGTTCATGCATACTCTCTGTCTCAAATCTATGTCATTTATTGAGTCACAAGTTTATATTTCATTAATATTCTTGCATAAAATCATTTTTAGCTAAGTTTTTGATGTTGCATTGGTCTTTAGAATCACATTAGCCAGCAATTGTTTATTATGCTCATTTGAACGCATTTTATTCATTAAAATTTGTTATTTTTTTAGTATCAATTCATTTTTACTTCCATGTGTTTATCTTCTGAGTTTTCCTATGACCCAAGAAGTTGTACCCAGGACAAGAAAAAACTTAGCTCTCTCCAGAATTCCACCACTCTGTGCTACACAGTTGCTGGGAAACCAAGTGTGGAAGGTGAATTGAAGAAAACCACTCATCTCATCTGAGAAGAGTTACCCGCTGAAGGGTGGTCATGACAGATATGGTCTTTGCGATTTAAGCTGGTCATTTATTTTGAGTTGGAGCCAGTCTCAGAGGCTGTATCTTGCAGATGTGCCAAAGCATATGCTAGGACCACAGATCCATTCCAAGTGATGACATAAGGGAGAAGAGGAATCAAAGCAAAGACCTAGAACATCCTGTTAAAGTGCTCCTGGGAAAGTCCTTGCAGACTTACCCTGATAGCCACCTGTCAGACACTCTGACAGCACCACTTACCCTTCACTCATGGCTCACATTACAATGAATAATATGTACTTTTGGCAGAATTAGTTGTTTAGTATCTGTCTCATCTCAAAGCTTTCTCCAGAGGCAAATCTCCAGAAGGGCAGAGCCAATGTCTCTTCTTCACCATTTTATTCCTGGAGTCTAGAACAGTAATTAGAAAAATGTTAGGAGCTCACTGCATATACACTGAATGACTGAATGGTTGAAAGCAGGAAAATGGTTGTACACTTTTGTTCTCCAGTTTCCTTTCTAATAGGAGGAATTTCCACCAAATGGTCTGTTTCTCTTGCTCTAGGCCTTATTCCTCCTTAGTGAAGCCAAGTAATTTTGTTGGTTAAGGAAACTTGGTGATTGGCACATATGCCTAGATTTGGTGGAGATAATTTATCAAAAATTCTAAGCAAATGGACTCTACCCTCATTCTCTTGAGCAGTGCATGGCTGTGATCCTGATTAAGCAGGTCTTGCTCTATATTCTCAATATTTCTCACCAGTGTATGAGCCCAAGATCTAACTTGAGGCCAGAAAGCTTATTGTTACCATATTTTTAAACAGTATCACCTGAAATAATTTTTTACACAAATTAAGATAACATTTTTATTTTTGTCTATGTGGCTCCTTTTTCTCCCTCTTTTAATTTGTTTTGAACTTGAGCAAGAAGCAAGGATCTTATTCTTGGGCTACCTAAAACTCCAATAGTTGCTATGCATAGAGAGACTCCAGGAAAAATCAATATAGACACATCCTAAGATTGAAAAGTTTTCACTCCAAAGAGGGAAAAATGAGATTCAAGACTGCAAATAGAATAAATCTTTGAAGACAAAAAATTTTTCCTGGAATCAGAGTTGATGAGCTTCCTGAAATTGAGTGCAAAATGTTCTGTGTACAGGAGGTTTCCTTAGATGCTCAGGAAATTCCTTGAATATCTATTTTCAGGAAACCTACATAGGCCTTGAGTTTACCTTCTGATGTATGGAAATTTGTCCCCACCTTCCCATCTTCCTCCTTACTTGAAATGATCTTGCTGTTCCCTCATCATACCCTTCAACGCTCATCTTGAACCCAGCCCATCTCCCCAGGAAGCCTGCCCTCCTCTTCCTGGTCTGTAGCAATCTCCCCCTCCTCTGGCTTCTTGGTTCCTCATATACAATCTTAATCTCCTATTCTCTTCAATTAAAGTGTAAGTTCCTGAGTGCAAGGATCAGGATGTTAAATATTAGTTTCTGTCACCCAAGCTATCTGACATACAACAGTCATTTCTGAATCCCAATCATGCTTCCATATTCAATCTGTTGCTTGCCCTAATATGAACCCTAAAAGAGATTCATTAGATGTATGTTTCAGAGGAAGAGAAAAACCCAGAGAGAGTAAGATATTTTGCTTAACGTCAAAAAACTAGGAAACACCTGAGCCAGGATTCAAACTTGGGCCTGTTGATTAGGGTTCAGGGCTTCCTGAACAAGGGTTCAGTGTTTCTTCCATTCCACACTGTAGCTTACCTGGGAAAGTATTAATCCAAACTTACTACACTAGAATTCTACTCCACATGATAAATGTTTAGAAACACTCTTGAAAGGATGGGCCTGATTTTCAACTCTCTGCTTCACAGAGGGAGGAGAGGGATGAGAGAAAAAGAAATTGACACTTTTCTGCATAAAAGACTGAGGAGAATTTTGAGCTGAATGTGGCCCCCCTTTGTATTTTGTAAGAGATAAGAAAACATTAGACTTAAGTATGACCAGTGAAAAATTCCCTGAAGAAGGCTTGGCAGAAACATTTTTGAAGAACATGAAGGTGTAATTTTTCTGCCCTAAGTTATCACTTCTTACTCTCAATCTGATTGTTTAATAAAATTTCACTACACACAACTGTCTCAAGTGCCTGCTTTGGAAGAAATCAGGGAAAAGTGGTGGTGATGTTGCATTTTGAGTCAGCGGGCCAGAGAGGAGAGAGTGGCTGGAGTGGAGGAGGGCAGGAATACACAAAAAGTCAGCGGGGAGAGGATTCAGAAGGACAAAGAAACCAGATTAAGAGGCGACCTGAGAATGTCAGCCCTGGGAATTCACCCGTGACTTTGGGAGAGCCTTGAACTTCCCCAAGATACAGGCTAGAAGGTAAAGCCTATTTTATTTAGATCTTCAAAGTCAGGGTGACTCCATTGGACATTTGAGTACCAATAGATTGATAGTAACTCTCAACTTTCCCTACATTTTCAGAATGAACATCAGTAGCTGGATGATAAAGGGAGAATGATGTATTATGAGAAAAAATAAGAATCTTTCAGTTTCCCAAAGTCCTTCTACAGTTGGGGGGAGGGAATGTGTTAGATAGCTGGAATCTTCCCTGGTGATGACAGTTGAGTCATCTGCTGAAGAGCAAACTTGATGGCATTTAAAATGCATGGGTTTTGTCTCCAGAGCAGGCATATGGAAGCTCTACATGCCTTTTGGCAAACTCCAGGCTTCAGTCTCCTGTGAAGAAATATTCCCGGGTACAAAGGATAGGTGACAATGTACTCCTTGTAATCTCTGAAACAAAATCCTATTATCTTTTCATCTGGCTGTTCATTTGAATAACAGAAATGGAAAGGGGAAAGGAAGTAAAGAGGTGAAAGCCAAACACAGTTTCCATCCCTTGTCAGCCAGCGGGACTTGTGGAGTGACTGTAGGTTGCTCTTTGTCTTTCTCAGTCAACCAGGATGATAGAATTTATGTCCTCAGCTGCTGACAAGGGCCCCAGGAAGCTGAGAGCTTGAGTTCCTTTAATTGTAATGGGAGAGTTTCTTGCTGGTCCAGGTGATTTGCACAGCAAAGCGTCTAGCACATCTGAGGGACATTGAAGTAGAGACCAAAATCATGGAGTTAAGTTTAAGTCAAGGATGAAGGCGTGACTCTCCCTGCAAGGATTGACGTCATCAGCTCCATGAGTTCTCATTCCCTTTGTGCTGTTTTCACCACTGCCTTTCCTCCCACTATAGCCAGCTACCAGGGCTCACTGAGTGCCAGGGACTATGTGTGAGGGTTCTTACACACCATCCCATTTGATCCTCACTAAAACTCCATGGGACAGGTGCTGTCATCACTCCAATATCACATATGAGAAAACTGAGACAGACATTTTAGTGACTCATTTCCCATCTGAGTGGATTGCTCAGGAAAACAAAAGGAAATCAGCATAAAACTTGAGAGGAAATATTCAATAGCGGTTAAGAGCAAGGGCTTTCTCTGGCTTCCCAAGTGACTCAGTGGTAGAGAATCTGCCTGCCAATGCAGGAGACACAGGAGACTAGGGTTTGATCCTTGGGTTGGGAAGATCCCCTGGAGGAGGAATGGCAGTCCACTTCAGTATTCTTGCCTAGGAAAATCCCGTGGAGAGAGGAGCCTGGTGGGCTATGGTCCACGAGGTTGCAAAGAGTTGGACATGACTTAGTGACTGAGCATTAATACACACAAGGGCTTTCTCAAATCTGAGTTGCAAGCCAGGCTCTGCGACTTCCTGGCTGTGTGAGCATGGGCAAGTTGTTCAACTTCTCTGGCTCAGCTTTTCCAGCTACAAAATGAGAGTGGTATTAACACCGATTCCAGTCCTCCTATATTGAAAGCAATCAAGAAAAGTTATCTAATCTTTTTGCTATTATTAAATAATGATTATGTTTTTTCTGTTCACAAAATAAAACGGCTTGTCATACGACTTCCAGCAGGGTAAAATAATCTTTCAGGTAATGATTCTTTTGAAAGATCTCTGAATATTTGGGCAGGAAGTTGCTCTGGAAAAACATTCTTTTCCCAGGTTTAGGAGGTGGTGGTCAATGACAAGTTTCACCATTTTAATCTCTGCTTTTTGAGCAGGGTGTTACTCCACAACCCAGCTGAGACTTCTGGAGCTTACAAAAAGGTTAATAACTACTGTATCAGTTATCTATGGCTGTGGAACCAAATACCTCCAGCTTAGGATTAAAATAAAAATTCTTTATTTTTGGTCAGAATTTTGTGGACTTAACCCTATGATTGAACTCCGGGAGTTGGTGATGGACAGGGAGGCCTGGCGTGCTGCGATTCATGGGGTCGCAAAGAGTCGGACACGACTGAGCGACTGAACTGAACTGAACTGAATCCTATGATTCCAGAAGATGAATGGAATGGTTGGATAGTCCATGATGACCTGGTATCATATTTAGGAGTTGGTGCTGTCTGTCAGGCACCTTGGTCCTCCTCCACGTGGACTTTCTAGAGCAGCTTCCTTACAGCATGGCCACCTCAGAGTTCCAAGATGACAAGCCCCAGGTCACAAGCACCTATCGGACTTCTGCCTGAGTCATGTTTGCTCATAGCCCATTGGCCAAAGCAAGTCACAAGCATGGCTGACCTCAGTATCATGTGGGAGGGGACTTAGACCCTACCGATTCCTCTCACACTTGATAGGAGGAAGTAGCAAAGAATTTATGGTTATTTTTAATCCATCACAATTGCAAATATAAAACATAAAAAATAAAGGGAAAGCACCTGGAAGATATAATAAAAAGAATCCAACTGGCAAAGGCTGGATTTCTGATATTCCTTGGGTCCAAGAGCTTTTAAGGCTTGCCCCATTTCACATCCAGGAAATCATCACCCACTAAGCCCCTGGGCAGTAAACTTGGTAGGTACCTTGCCTGTCTCTTTCTTTTGTGTCTCCTGGAAAGCTGCCAAGCCACCATTTACATCTTACATCCTCTCCTTTGGGAACTACTGGACTTCTATTTTCCCTAGATCTTGTTCAAGGCCAATTTTACTTCAATAGATCCTCCATCCTCTGTCTTCAAGTCCTCACCAGCCCAGGAATCCACATCTGCTTTCTGAACTGAGGGACATAATGTGATACATTGGTCTATTATCACTGTGATAATTTTTGCTAATTAAATTGTTATAGAATTACTTTTTGTTCTGTTAACATTTTGGGGACTACCTTTTAGTTTTATTTTAGTTAACAAAGAAATGTAAATATTCCTTATAGAAATAGCTTATTATTACACTTACTATTACCTAACATGCCTTTTTAATTAAAATTATAAACTAGGCATCTTTCCAATCTCTCTGTATATGTGCTTATATAAATATTAATACAGTTAACTATATAGAACAAATCTTTCATGTTTTTAAGATCTAATATTTCATTTTGTGGTGGTGCTAAAATATATTTCACCAGTCCCTTGATGATGAACATTTAGAGTGTTGTCATTTTTAAATTAGAATGAACCAGTTGCAATAAATACCTTTTTACACATAATGTAATATATTTACTATGATTATTTCCTAGAAAAGCAAGTGTTGAGCCAATGAATATATACAATTTATGAAATTGATTTCATCAGATTGTTCATCAAATAATTTTATGGAATTCATATTCCTAAGAACTGTGTACAAGAATAAGAATATCACTTCCAGCTTTCATGTGATTTTCTTTAAAAACTCTAATTATTTTTTGCTTGGTTTTTCTAAGAAAAGAAGCAAAGACTTAAAACTTAGGTATCACTGTCAACACAGGGAAAAAACAAAACCCCAAATTAAACAATTTAATTTCCTCGGGGCCTGAAAGTAACCCTACTGAGACTATTCCAGCCCAGACCTCCCTGGAGGTGGGGGAGAGAAGTCAGAAAAGCATAAAAGGAAAAGCCCAGGCTAGGTGCCTACCTAGCGTACCTGCCTATTCTGTTGGAACCGAAGCCAGTTCACTGCAGATCCGACCTCAGAGAGGGGCCTCCAAGGCTTCCAAGGCCTCCAAGTCTGACACTTTGAATCTCACAGGTTTGTGTTATGATAATATCTTATTTCTTCATGCTGCTGCTGCTGCTTCAAAGTGGCTTCATGCACAAGTTTTATGGCTTTTCATCTATATTATTCATCCATGTCAGAGGAGGAGATGCCCACAGAAATGAACCTTCTAATTCAAATTCCTTCTTTGGGAAAACTGCAGCCAGGAAGAGAATAAGAGTTGCCTAAGCTCATATACATCTTATTGGTACCAGGCTCTGGACTAAAGCGAGCCTTCTGACCTGTGAGAGGTAGCTCCTTTGCTTCCTTCTTAAAACTTCTTTGCATGCCATGCTAAGTCTCTCAGTCTTGTCCTATTCAATATGACCCTGTGAGCTGTAACTCGTCAGGCTCCTCTGTCCGTGGGATTTTCCAGGCAAGAATATTGGAGTAAGTAAGCCATTTCCTTCTCCAGGGGATCGTCCCTAACTAGTGATCTAACCTGCCTCTCAAGTTTCCTGCATTGATAGGAGGATTCTTTACCAATAGTGCCACCTTAGCAGATCCATTTTTGAGCCAATTTCTAAGTATTCATTAGCCATCAGGTACAGAGCTCAGCACATTGCAGTTTATGCCAAATTCTCACAACAATTGTATCAGAACCAATAACTTTATCTTACAGGTAAGGAAATAGAAATTTGGGAAAGTTTTGACACCACCCTTATGGCACAAAGTGAAGAGGAGCTAAAAAGCCTCTTGTTGAAAGTGAAAGAGGAGAGTGAAAAAGTTGGCTTAAAGCTCAACATTCAGAAAACGAAGATCATGGCATCTGGCCCCATCACTTCATGGGAAATAGATGGGGAAACAGTGGAAACAGTGTCAGACTTTATTTTTTTGGGCTCCAAAATCACTGCAGATGGTGACTGCAGCCCTGAAATTAAAAGACGCTTACCCCTTGGAAGAAAAGTTATGACCAACCTAGATAGTATATTCAAAAGCAGAGACATTACTTTGCCGACTAAGGTCCGTCTAGTCAAGGCTATGGTTTTTCCTGTGGTCATGTATGGATGTGAGAGTGGACTGTGAAGAAGGCTGAGCGCAGAAGAATTGATGCTTTTGAACTGTGGTGTTGGAGAAGACTCTTGAGAGTCCCTTGGACTGCAAGGAGATCCAACCAGTCCATTCTGAAGGAGATCAACCCTGGGATTTCTTTGGAAGGAATGATGCTAAAACTGAAGCTCCAGTACTTTGGCCACCTTATGCGAAGAGTTGACTCATTGGAAAAGACCCTGATGCTGGGAGGGATTGGGGGCAGGAGAAGAAGGGGACGACCGAGCATGAGATGGCTGGATGGCATCACGGACTCAATGGAAGTGAGTCTGAGTGAACTCCGGGAGTTGGTGATGGACAGGGAGGCCTGGCGTACTGCGATTCATGGGGTTGCAAAGAGTCGGACATGACTGAGCGACTGAACTGACTGACTGACTGACTTCAAAGTTGCTTAATGTGATGTATTAGTTTTCTATCACTTTCATAACAAATTACTATTAATGACTTAAATAGCACAAATATTGCTTCCTACAGTTTAGTAGCTTCTAAGTCTGAGACAGGTCTCGTGGGCTAAAATCAGGATGCTGACAGCACTGTGTTGCTTTTTGGATGCTCTGTGTGAGAATCTGTTTTCTTGCCTTTTCTATCTTCTAGATGTGGGAAGCTCAGCTGGTAAAGAATCTGCCTGCAATGCAGGATATCCTGGTTTGATTCCTGGGTCTGGAAATTCCCCCAGAGAAGAGACAGGCTACCCACTCCAGTGTTCTTGAGCTTCCATGGTGGCTCAGACAGTAAAGAATCCACCTGTAATGCAGCACATCTGGGTTTGATCCCTGGGTTGGGAAGATCCCCTGGAAGGGAGCATGGCAACACATTCTAGTATTCTTGCCTGGAGAATCCCCATGGACAGAGGAGCCTGGTGGGCTACAGTCCATGTGGTCACAGAGAGTTGGATATGACTGAGTGACTAAGCACACAGCACAGAGGCCATCCACACTCTTTGGTTCATGAGACTCTTCTTCAATTTTCAGAGCCAGCAACAATGGGCGAAGCTTATAATGAGTCTCCGTGAGTCACCCTCCATCTATCATCTTACCTTTCTCTGGCTACATCCAGGTAAGATTTTTTAAGGACTCACATGATTAGGTCAACCCATCTTCATCATCTTTTGCAATCCAGGTGGAAATTCCCTTTGCCATGTAAGGTAACATATTCACAGATTAGGGAATGGTTTTATTTGGGAGGGGGTGGTCATCATTCTTCCTGCCACAGTCTACTCTCTTATCCCCAAAGATACACATCTGTCCCACATGCTGAATACATTTTTTCTCTGTCTCAATGTCCCCTGAAGTCTCAACCCATTACATGAGAGAAGCTAGTACATGACAGGGCTAGCTCTCTGGTTCCAATGCCGTCTTAATTGCTGGCCAAGTGAGTACTACCATTTTGCTTTAACATGGAGATTGTGATTTCCTTACTGATTGGCATGAGTTCTTCAAATTTTAGAAGGTTAAACTGTAAGCTCTATGAAAGGAAGGAAAAAATGTATTTTTTTTGTTAATTATTCTATCCCAGTGCCTCTCACACAGAAAACACACAAGTATTTGCAAAGCAAATAAATACTGAAGAAAAACAAGTAAGTCAACCAATGACATAAGCAGTGGATGAAGACATGCAAAATCATTACAAAATTACACTTTCCCTGTTTCCCCAAACTTTGTATTTTTCTTGATGTTTTTCAGAGCCCTTGAAACAGGTTATAAACTTCACCAGAGTCCAGGTTGCCCTTCCAGGTAAATTTATCAAACTGCTCGTGTTTCATCTGGGTTTTAATTACCAGTAAATATCTTTTCATTTCCACAGTGGCTCAGGGTAAAGAATCCTCCTGCCAATGCAGGAGATGGGGATTTGATCCCTGGGTGGGGAAGACCTCCTGAGAAGTAAATAGCAATCCATTTTACTATTCTTGCCTGGAAAATCCTGTGGACAGAGGACCCCATGGCAGGCCACAGTCCATGGGGTCACAAAAGAGTTGGACATGACTTAGCCACTAAACAGCAACAACAAATGATTTTCAGGCACTGGGATTCCTGCCAAGATTGACTCCCAGCCCATGGATTCTGTTTTAGATTTAAATATAACCATTAAACTTCAGTTTAGTTCAGTTCAGTTCAGTTGCTCAGTCATTTTGGACTCCTTGAGACCCCACAGACTGCAGCATGCCAGGCCCGTTACCAACTCCCAGAGTTTACTCAAACTCATGTCCACTGAGTTGGTGATGCCATCCAACCATCTCATCCTCTGTTGTCTCCTTCTCCTCCCACCTTCAATCTTTCCCAGCATCAGGGTCTTTTCAAATGAGTTGCTTCTTTGCATCAGGTGGCCAAAGAATTAGAGTTTCAGCTTCAGCATCAGTCCTTAGAATGAATAGTCAGGACTGATCTCCTTTAGGATGGACTCCTTGCAGTCCAAGGGACTCTCAAGAGTTTTCTCCAACACCACAGTTAAAAGCATCAATTCTTGGGCACTCAGCTTTCTTTGTAGTCCAACTCTCACATCCAAACATGAATACTGGAAAAACCATAGCTTTGACTAGACAGATCTTTGTTGGTAAAATAATGTCTCTGCTTTTTAATATGCTATCTTGGTTGGTCATAGCTTTTCTTCCAAGGATACTGCACTTCAGTTCAGTTCAGTTCAGTCACTCAGTCGTGTCCAGCTCTTTTTGACCCCATGAATCGTAGCACGCCAGCCCTCCCTGTCTATCACCAGCTCCCGGAGTTCACTCAAACTCACATCCATTGAGTTGGTGATGCCATCCAGCCATCTCATCCTCTGTTGGCCCCTTCTCCTCCTGCCCCCCAATCCCTCCCAGCATCAGAGACTTTTCCAATGAGTCAACTCTTTGCATGAGGTGGCCAAAGTTCTGGAGTTTCAGCTTTAGCATCAGTCCTTCCAAAGAACACCCAGGGCTGATCTCCTTCAGAATGGACTGGTTGGATCTCCTTGCAGTCCAAGGGACTCTCAAGAGTCTTCTCCAACACCGCAGTTCAAAAGCATCAATTCTTCGGCACTCAGCTTTCTTCACAGTCAACTCTCACATCCATACGTGACTACTGGAAAAACCATAGCCTTGTCTAGAACTTAGAGATTACCAAATATTTGCTATTCTTGGTACACTCAAGTGTATCTGAGTATAAGTATCTTAATTATTTTTATAGATAGAATGATTTCCTGCAGTTTTTTTTTTTTTCCACTAACATCCCGTCAGTGATGACTTTTCCAATAGAACCCAACACAAGTATTTAAAAAATAGTTTGGCTTGGACTGGCAGTAGCCAGGTCTGACAGTGGAAATAGAGACTAACTGTAAATGGGATGTTATTTTAGGGACGTTATTGTGATGGGAGTGTTATAACATTGGGCTTTGATGTTGGTTACACAATGAGCAATTTCTCTAAAAATTATTAAATCACACTCTTAAATGAAGGCTACAGTATATTAACTATACCTCAATAAATCTGTTAAAAATAATTAGCCCAGTTTCCACTTAGAAACTGGCTACATGTTCTGGGTTAAATGTAATTATTATTATTTTTTTACAAAGACAATCTCTAAGTATATTCTTTGTAACAAGACTTAAACTTCTTCTACTGTTTCTTGGCCAATTAATTAGCAGAACAGAGCATGGTTACACTTTGTTGCTTCAAAAGTAAACACATCACGCTTGCTTGCCTTATTCTTCCCAAATGATTAAAGAACAAATAGATACTCATTCTTAATCTTTGCAAAATCCTGATATTTGGTTTATCTTACATTTATAAGAACAATTTTTTTGATTCAGAACTACACACTTTTTATGTCCTGCAATTCATTTAGAAGTAGTCAGTTTAACTCCTATGCCATCGTGTACTATGAGTCTGTTTCCTGTGACAAAGCTTAATATGATGGCGTAAACACAGTTGCTTTTGTTCAGTCATGTCTGACTCTTTGCAACCCCATGGAGTATAGCATGCCAGGCTTCCCTGTCCTTCACTGTCTCCTGGAGTTTGCTCAAATTCATGTCCTTTGAGTCGATGATGCCATCCAACCTCATCATCTGTCACCCCCTTTTCTCCTTGCTTAATCTTTCCCAGCATCAGGGTCTTTTCCAATGAGTCAGCTCTCTGCGTTAGGTGGCCAAAGTATTGGAGCTTCAGCTTAAGCATCAGTCCTTCCAATAGGTAAGTAAACAAAAGGAGAAATCTAAATACTTATCAGCTTCTTAGCATTTGTGGACTTAAAGATCAATCACATAAATATATTTCTGCACAAATGTATCTTTCATTAAATATAGAAATGTATACTGTTGCAAACATAATGATCCTTTAAAGGGTTACTGGGTTTAAAGCAATAAAGCTTCATTTTGAATTGTATAAATAACTCATATGGTTGATAGAGGATTTCTTGTTTCATAGACAAAGACTTGGACTGTCTTCTCATTAGTGTATGATACAATTTTAGCATCTCCAGGCTTGGTTCCTGTGTGAACCAAGGGGAGGGGCTCTAATCTGTGACCTCAGGCCTTGTTCCCTTGTTCAGGGCTGCTTCCCCATGAAGATATTTGACATACCTGGTGGAAGTTGTAAAAGTTCAGATTCCAGACCTACTGAGTCAGAATCTCCAAGCTGAGGTTCCAGGAATCTGCATTTTTTAACAAAAGCTGCGTATAATTATAATGCATGTTAATGTCTGAAATATTTCATCTGATATCTTGCCCATACCTGGAAGATTCAGGGTGGACTCCTCAGATTCAATAACAATCCAAGAACTGTTTCAAAACAGTGTTTCTTAAGCTTTAGTGTGTATGTGGAGCACCTGGGGATCTTGTTAAGATGCCAGCTGTGATTTTGTAGGTCTGGAGATGAACCTGCTGCTTCTGCATTTTAACAAGCCCAGTGATGCTTGTGGACTACCGCTGTGTGGACCAGACTTTGACCAACAGGACTTCAGAGCATATCTGTGCCATGCTGGAGGATCAGAACACTTCCTAGAGGGCAGAGCACAGTGGCAACAACAAAGGCGACCCTGTGCAGATGCTCTTCTAGTTGGAGTGGAGAGCAAGTGTGCCTCTGGGGACCTGGGCTAGGTGTAGGGGCTGGTGAGAGATCCTCTCTTGGTCTATGCAGAGGGGAGTCAAGGTAGGATGGAAATCATTGTGGAGAAGGAAATTGAGGGAGAAGCTGGGAACAGAGCCTTTGCAAGTTCATGCTTTAATACACGCTCAGTTGCCCAGTCATGTCCAACTCTTTGTGACCCCAAGGACTAAAGCCTACCAGGCTCCTCTGTCAATGCAATTTTGCACCAAGAATACTGGAGCAGGTTGCCATTTCATACTACAGAGGATCTTCCCAACCCAGGGATCCAACTCTTATCTCCATTTGCAAATTCACCTGATCATAAATATAAGGGGCAGAGAAATAAGCACAGAAACAGTGGACATAGGGACTGAAGATGGAGAACAAAGTCAACATGCCTGGAAAGGAGGATGAGAGACAGAACCTCAGGGGTTCCCTGAGCTGCAGGGGATGTTTACAGAGTGCCTGCAACTTCACTGTGGGTGGGGAGGAAGCCACTCTGGCTTCAACATCTTCAGTTCAATCCTGGATGCATAATACGTATATCTTTATGGGGTCATAAATTAAAATTTAATGATCTATCCTAATTATATGAAGCAGTAGTTCCCAAACTAAAATATGCTTAAGAATCACCCAGACAAAACTTGTTAGAATCAGGTTGCTGGGCTCCATGGTCTGAGGTTCTGACTCCGGTAGGTCTGGGGTGGATTCCAGGAATCTGGATTTGTAAATGTTTGCAGGGTGGGTGGTCCCTGGAGAAAAAGGGACCTGCAACAACAAAATCATCAGCATGACCCTTTGGTCCTTCGCTGGTTAAAATTCAGAGAATCATTTGTTCTGCAGAAAACTGAAATGTAATGTTGTCTATCTGGAATAATACAGAGATGAATGAAATGATATTAAATCAGTAGCATCGACTGTAGTAATATCATTCCTGGACAGTGCTATCTTGGTCAGTTCTTTCTTATTTTTATTTCTGGCTGTGCTGGATCTTTGTTGCTATGTGTAGACTTTCCCTAGTTGCCTTCATGGTGGCATGCAGCCTCTCACTGTGGTGGGTTCTCTTGTGGCAGAGCATGGGCATTCAGTTGGAAAGTTCAGTAGTTGTGGCACAGGGGCTTTGTTGCCTTGTGGCATGTGGTATCTTTCAGAATAATACAGAGATGAATGAAATGATATTAAATCAGTAGCATCGACTGTAGTAATATCATTCCTGGACAGTGCTATCTTGGTCAGTTCTTTCTTATTTTTATTTCTGGCTGTGCTGGATCTTTGTTGCTATGTGTAGACTTTCCCTAGTTGCCTTCATGGTAGCATGCAGGCCTCTCACTGTGGTGGGTTCTCTTGTGGCAGAGCATGGGCATTCAGTTGGAAAGTTCAGTAGTTGTGGCACAGGGGCTTTGTTGCCTTGTGGCATGTGGTATCTTTCCAGACCAGAGATTGAATCAGTACCCCCCTGCATTGGTAGATGGCTTCTTAACCACTGGACCACCAGAGAAGTCTCTCTTGGTTAGTTCATCCTCTAATAAGTATTCCCCCTATGCAATGATAACTACTATTTGTGTGAGTGAGGTGTGTGTGTGTGATTGTATAATTTTACAGTTAGCAATTTCTTTTTCATAACGTCTCATTTACTCTTCAGAACAATCTAGTAGAATAGGTATTGCTATTTGGTGTCATTTTAAAGATGAAGAGTCAGACTTAGAGAGACTAAGGAATTTGAATAAGATCACATAAAAGACGTGATCTGACCCCAGACCTTACACTCTGACCACCTTATTATGCTGTCCCACTGATGCTGGCTGGGAGGGTTATGGTTAGGGTTAGGTTAGCTGCTTCCTTTCTTCCTCTCATGGCATATGTTAAACGTGAACTTTGTCTTCAAGGCCATTTTCCTGTTCAACAGAGAAATCCAGGATTCAGATACTAATATTTACTTTTTTATAGTTACAAATTAAAAAACCTAGTTTTACCTTTACCTTTTAATTTTATTTAGAGATATTATCATACTATTTATATACTTAGCATATATAAATTTTATTTAGAGATAAATTTTATTTAGAGATATTATCATACTATTTATATACTTAGCATATATACTTAGCACAAAGTGTTACAACACTTTGTGTTGTAACAACTGAAGTTCCCTTTATATTTCAAGCTGTTATTTATTGATTTCATATATCTAGTTTCATTTTGAAGTACACCAGTTATCTGACTTACACTAAAATCTTCCCAAGTACTCAGATAGCTTGCAAATCTAATAAATTAAGCATATGATTATATTGAATTTGAATTCTTTTAAATTCTGTGAATATAAACTTGGAAATTTTTCAGTTTTAAAGGTCTAAATTAATTATTCAATTGTGCATTTTAAATTGAAATTTCATGCTTCATCTGCAAGAAAATAGACCAAATTTTTTAAAAAGTTACAAAATCCTTCCTAAATATAAAAATGTTAAAAATGTCATTTTTAAATACATTTGCATACTTAATTCTAAGTCATCTTCGTTAAAATATGCTTATCCACTAATGAAACAATTATATCATCCTAAGTGAATTGGGAGATGCCTTTCTCAGCAGTAGGATTGAACAACAAGAGATTTTGGCCCTCAAATTGCTCAAATTTTTTATTAGCAGCAATATCCAGTACTGGCATCTATTTCTATCTATAACCAATCCTCCAAAATTTAAGGAGTTCACTCTTATATTTTTATAAAGTATTCTTGATTTTATTCTTCTGGCCATTCAGGTAAATCCTCATCTCCACTCAGCTGAGACTTTTGCATTTTTGACGCTTAGAGTGTTTGCATATCTTCTAGTCTAATTCCAAAGATCTTCATTGTTGTTTTACAGTCACTAAGACATGTCCAACTCTGCAATCCTATGGACTGCAGCATGCCAGGCCCCCTGTCTTCCTCTATTTCCCAGAGTTTACTCAAATTCATATTCATTGAGTTTATGATGCTATCTAGCCATCTCATCCTCTGCCACCCCCTTCTCCTTTTGCCTTTAATCTTTCTCAGCATCAGAGGCTTTTCCATGAATTTGCTCTTTGCATCAAGTATTGAAGTTTCAGCTTGAGCATCAGTCCTCTCAATGACTATTTAGGATTGGTTTCCTTTAGGATTGACTGGTTTGATCTCCTTGCAGTCCAAGATACTCTCTACAGTCTTATCCACATCAAAATTCAAAAGCATCAATTTTTTGGTGCTCAATCTTCCTTATGATCCAACTCACATTCGTACATGACTCAAGCATAACTGAATTTAATTATTTTTCTTTTCTTCTTAATTTTCAAGGACAATTTTTTTTTTAGATATTAAAACTATTTCTGATTGAGTTTTAGTTGTCTTTTTTTTTTTTTTTTAAACTTTGTCTAACAGGCAATCCAAATTTCAAGATCAGTGTCCAGGGTGTTGGACATCAATCAATAAAGTGACAGGACCCAGGTAGATAGAGATGTGAAGATAACCTTTATTACTGGGGAAGCTGTATTGAAGGATGAAGCCTGCAGCTGCAACCACACGTCTTCCCAGCTGCCTTCCCCACCTGCTTCCTAGTCAAAACCTTGGGACGCCCCATCAGACAGAAAGCCTGAAAAGTAGAAGCTTGCTCAACTCATTATGGGATAAATTAGGGTTTCAAAGCCTCAAGAGAAAGACAGACAACAAGCCCACAAATGGGTATTGTTTTAAATACTAATTCCACACTGGCTAGAAAGAGATGTATATTCCTCTAGAAGGTGAATTTTACTTTAGATAAGAGTTCCATTTATAGAAATAAAAGGACAGGGCACTAGGGGTCTTTCTGAGAGTTCTGAGCAGTAAATAGGAAAAATAGTTATTACACTGCTTTAAAAATTAGAAAGTTCCACTCAACAGTAAGTTACACTGACTATTGTATCTAAAAAGCACTGAACATTGGAATTGTGTCAGGGATTATTCAGGTTGAATTCTTTACTGGAAAGAGATATTTACCATTCTCTGTGTGACAATTCCAATATATCGTATAAACAAAATAGGACAGGAGAAATAACATGTTGAACGGATGAGGAAACTTATTAATGGAAAAGCCGTAAACATGAAGTATTCAGAGGATCCACAACGTTTTCTGCTCCAATAGTGTGGCTAATTGAGAGAAGACTGAACATTTTTATTCAGCTATGATTTGTATTCTCCAGCATTGTCATAATTCAGTGCAAAACCTCACTCATGCTTTTTGCCTGACTTACCCTTAACTGCATGAGGTCAATGGAACTTCAGAGAATTAAGTGAGGGTGGTTTTCTTTAAGATTCCAGAACTCAAGTCCTTTGCAAAATGTCTGCATTGTAACTCTGTGACAAGTCTACAGCCAACGTTTGACTTGGCCTTCCCTCCTTGGAGGGAGAGATGGAGAACTCTCTTCCCACTCTCCCATGTCACATAGAGTACTGTAGCCCCAACCTGGGGAGCAGAAGATTGGATAGGAACAAAATACCATCTGTTATCTCTGGTTCAGGCCACAGCCTGTTTTTCCTGGACAATCACAACATCCCCTAACTGGTCTTTGAGCTTTCACTCATGTTCCTTACAGTCTGTTTCCCAGATTATTATTCTATTAAATAAGTATAATTGTTTTATTTATTAAATAGAACTCAGAGTAATTATTTCAGGATATAAATAACAGTGGCTTCCCTGGTGACTCAGCTGGTAAAGAATCCACCTGCAATGCAGGAGACCTAGGTTCAGTCCCTGGATTGGGAAGATCCCCTGGAGAAGGGAATGGCTACCCACTCCAGTATTCTGGCCTGGAGAATTCCATGGTCTGTATAGGTCATGGGGTCGCAAAGAATTGGACAAGAAATATCAATAACCTCAGATATGCAGATGACACCACCCTTATGGCAGAAAGTGAAGAGGAACTAAAAAGCCTCTTGATAAAAGTGAAAGAGGAGAGTGAAAAAGTTGGCTTCAAGCTCAACATGCAGAAAACAAAGATCATAGCATCTGGTCCCATCACTTCATGGGAAATAGATGGGGAAACAGTGGAAACAGTGTCAGACTTTATTTTTCTGGTCTCCAAAATCACTGCACATGGTGACTGGGCCATGGAATTAAAAGACACTTACTCCTTGGAAGAAAAGTTATGACCAACCTAGATAGTATATTTAAAAGTAGAGACATTACTTTGCTGACTAAGGTCTGTCTAGTCAAGGTTATGGTTTTTCAAGTGGTCATGTATGGATGTGAGAGTTAGACTGTGAAGAAGGCCGAGTGCTGAAGAATTGATGCTTTTGAACTGTGGTGTTGGAGAAGACTCTTGAGAGTCCCTTGGACTGCAAGGAGATCCAACCAGTCCATTTTGAAGGAGATCAACCCTGGGATTTCTTTGGAAGGAATGATGCTAAAGCTGAAGCTCCAGTACTTTGGCCACCTGATGTGAAGAGTTGACTCATTGGAAAAGACCCTGATGTTGGGAGGGATTGGGGGCAGGAGGAGAAGGGGATGACCGAGGATGCGATGGCTGGATGGCATCACGGACTCGATGGAAGTGAGTCTGAGTGAACTCTGGGAGTTGGTGATGGACAGGGAGGCCTGGCGTGCTGCGGTTCATGGGGTCGCAAAGAGTCAGACACGACTGAGCGACTGAACTGAACTGAGTTATTTTATTTCACTTCACTTCATGAGTAAGAATATGTCACTTAACTGGTGAAAATCCTTCAAAACTTTCTTTCCTCAAATTTCAAAAATCCCTGTTTAACGGGTTACAAACCCTACGGGATCTTGTCCCTGGCTAGCTCTCCACCGTCATCTACCACTATTCTCTTTGCTTACTTCTTCTAGCCAAATCCACCTCATTTACTGCTTCCAGAAAATGGTGAGCATATTCTCTCTTTTCTGGCTATTCTTGCTTGCCTTAGTTAGCTTATTGTTTAATTCATCACGATTCAAATATCCCTTCATCAAAAAGACCCATTGTTAAGGTGGTAAATGTTGTCTCCCCCAATTCATATGCTGAAGCCCTAGCCCCAGTACCTCTAAATGTGACTGTATTTGGAGATAGGGCCTTTGAAGAAGTAATTAAGTTAAAATGAAGGCATTAAGGTCAGTCCTAACCCAATACGGTAGAGTCCTTATAAGGAGAGATTAGAGTGAAGACACATAGAGAAAAGACCACATGGGGGCATAACAAGAAGGTGGGTGTCTATACATCAAGGAGAGAGGACACAGAAGAAACCAGTCCTGCAACATCCTGATCTTGGGCTTCTAGCCTCCAGAACTGTGAGAAAGTAAGTTTCTGCTGTTTAAGTCTCCTAGTCTGTGATGGCTCGTTATGACGCATCTAGCAACCTAACACTCTCAACCTGACGACTCAATCCATAGCACGCTTCCACTCCCTTAACAAAACTATATTCTCCTACACAGTGCTTATGTTATATGTAAGCTGTGGCAATCTATTATGTATTTGCTTACTTTTCTATTTATTTTCTGCCCTGAACTCATATGGAAGCTCCATGAAGACTGGGACATGGCCATGCTCTTTGTTGTAATGACCAGAACAGTGCCTGGCACAGAGCAGGTGCTCAATGTATGTGTGTGCTCAGTTGAGTCTGACTCTTTGCAACTCATGGACTGTTGTTACTCTCAACCTGACGACTCAATCCATAGCACGCTTCCACTCCCTTAACAAAACTATATTCTCCTACACAGTGCTTATGTTATATGTAAGCTGTGGCAATCTATTATGTATTTGCTTACTTTTCTATTTATTTTCTGCCCTGAACTCATATGGAAGCTCCATGAAGACTGGGACATGGCCATGCTCTTTGTTGTAATGACCAGAACAGTGCCTGGCACAGAGCAGGTGCTCAATGTATGTGTGTGCTCAGTTGAGTCTGACTCTTTGCAACTCATGGACTGTTGTTTGACAGGTTCCTCTGTACATGGGATTCTCCAGGCAAGAATACTGGAGTGGGATGCCATTTCCCCTTCCAGGGGATCTTCTCGACTTGGGGATGGAACTCACGTCTCTTGTGTCTCCTTCGTTGACAGGCAGGGTGTTTTTTTTTTTGCCACTAGCACCACCTGGGAATCCCTGAACAAACAAATGGGTGGAATAGGTTGCTAAATCTGTATCAGAAATCTGTATGAGAAATCTATATGTAAGTCAAGAAGCAAAAGCTAGAACCAGACATGGAACAACAGACTGGTTCTAAATCGGGAAAGGAGTATGTCAAGGTTGCATATTGTCACCCTGCTTATTTAACTTATATGCAGAGTACATCATATGAAATACCAGGCTGAATGAAGCTCAAGCTGGAATCAAGATTGCCAGGAGAAATATCAATGATACGCAGATGACACCATCTTTATGGCAGAAAGTGAAGAAGAACTAAAGAGTCTCTTGATGAAAGTGAAAGAGGAGAGTGAAAAAGTTGGCTTAAAACTCAACATTCAGAAAACGAAGTTCATGGCATCTGGTCCCATCACTTCATGGCAAAGAGATGGGGAAAAAGTGACAGACTTTATATTTTAGGCTTCAAAATCACTGCAGAATGTGTCTGCAGCCATGAAATTAAAAGATGCTTGCTCTTTGGAAGGAAAACTATGACCAAAGTAGACAGCATATTAAAAAGCAGAGACATTACTTTACCAACAAAAGTCCATCTAGTTAAAGCTATGGTTTTTCCAGTAGTCATGTATGGATGTGTGGGTTGGACCATAAGGAAAGCTGAGTGCCAAAGAATTGATGTTTTTGAAATGTGGTATTGGAGAAGACTTGAGAGTCCCTTGGGCAGCAAGGAGATCCAACCAGTCCATCCTAAAGGAAATCAGTCCTGAATATTCATTGAAAAGACTGACGTTAAAGCTCAAACTCCAATCCTTTGGCCACCTGATATGAAGAACTGACTCATTGGAAAAGACCTTGATACTGTGAGAGATTGAAGGTGGGAGGAGAAAGGGACAACAGAGGATGAGATGGTTGGATAGCGTTACCAATGCAATGGACATGAGTTGAGTAAACTCCAGGAGTTGGTGATGGACAGGGAAGTCTGGCATGGTGCAGTCCATGGGGTTGCAAAGAGTTGGACACAACTGAATGACTGAAATGAACTGAACTGAGGTTCCTAAGATTTTTTGTTTCCCTGATCTTTCTCCACCTATCCGCATTCCATCTCTGAAGCCTTTCTTGAATCCTGTAGACTCCTGACTTTCTGGAAACTTCTTGCCCACAGGTCTTCCATTAAGAGCTCTAACACCAAATCCACGATCTGGGGCTCTGATCACTCATTTTTCTTGACAGTTCAGTGGTGCTGGTTTATCCTGTGTTTACTACTTTTTTCCAGTAAAGGAAGGTTAACCTGAAAGGAGTCTTGCACTTGGCCCTAAGTGTTGTGCATCTTTGTACTTACGGCTCATGTGTATATTTTCAGCCATTTTCCGGGCACTTGAACTGCAGTCTGCCCAATCCTGCTGAGTGAGCCTGAGAGGAGGGCTCAGACAAATGCAGCTGATGCTTGCCCAGCCCAGGAATATAGTACAGAAGAAAGCACTAATCAATAACTTTGCCTGTCTTTGCTGAAAACTTGGCAATTTCAATGCTCTAAAGACGGTGTTCATTCTAATTGCTGAGTGGTGATGCCACACTCAGAATTGGGTCCAGATTAAGATGATATGGATGAATCGGTTATTGTTTATAATGATAGCATGGGAGGGGGCCAAGAATTTGTGCAGACTCTCCAGACTGGTGTTCAAGGCCTTCCCCAAGCTGCTTCTATGCCTTGTCTCTCATTGTTCTAGGTGAAGATTCTGTTTCGCTTCCAACAAAATGCTTTCAGATTCCCAGATATGCCCTTGACTTTCCCATCTCTTGTGATGCCATCCCATCTCTGATTCCCTTCTCCATGGTTATAAGATAAGCAGTTGGATAAAAAAACAACTATCACCTTCTCTACACCCCTCATTTTTATCTAAAGATGCTACTCGTCCTCCATGGCTGGTCTTCAGTTCAGTTCGGTCGCTCAGTCATGTCCGGCTCTTTGCGACTCCATGAATCGCAGCACGCCAGGCCTCCCTGTCCATCACCAACTCCTGGAGTTCACTCAGACTCACGTCCATTGAGTCAGTGATGCCATCCAGCCATCTCATCCTCTGTCGTCCCCTTCTCCTCCTGCCCTCAATCCCTCCTAGCATCAGAGTCTTTTCCAATGAGTCAGCACTTTGCATGAGGTGGCCAAAGTACTGGAGTTTCAGCTTTAGCATCATTCCCTCCAAAGAACACCCATGGATGATCTCCTTCAGAATGGACTGGGTGGATCTACTTGCAGTCCAAGGGACTCTCAAAAGTCTTCTCCAGCACCACAGTTCAGAAGCATCAACTCTTCAGTGCTCAGCTTTCTTCACAGTCCAACTACCCTTCTCCTCCTGCCCTCAATCCCTCCTAGCATCAGAGTCTTTTCCAATGAGTCAGCTCTTTGCATGAGGTGGCCAAAGTACTGGAGTTTCAGCTTTAGCATCATTTCCTCCAAAGAACACCCATGGATGATCTCCTTCAGAATGGACTGGGTGGATCTCCTTGCAGTCCAAGAGACTCTCAAAAGTCTTCTCCAGCACCACAGTTCAAAAGCATCAACTCTTCAGTGCTCAGCTTTCTTCACAGTCCAACTCTCACATCCATATGTGACCACTGGAAAAACCATAGCCTTAACTAGATGGACCTTTGTTGGCAAAGTAATATCTCTGCTTTCAATATGCTATCTAGGTGGTCATAACTTTTCTTCCAAGGAGTAAGTGTCTTTTAATTTCATGGCTGCAACCACCATCTGCAGTGATTTTGGAGCCCCCTAAATAAAGTCTGCCACTGTTTCCACTGTTTCCCCATGAAGTGATGGGGCCAGATGCCATGATCTTCATTTTCTGAATGTTGAGCTTTAAGCCAACTTTTTCACCCTCCTCTTTCACTTTCATCAAGAGGCTTTTTAGTTCCTCTTCAGTTTCTGCCTGAGCTTCCCTGGTGGCTCAGATGGTAAAGCGTCTGCCTGCAATGTGGGAGACCGGGGTTTGATCCCTGGGTTGAAAAGATCTCCTGGAGAGGGAAATGGCAACCCACTCCAGTATTCTTGCCTGGAGAATCCCACGGATGAAGGAGCATGGTAGGCTATAGTCCATGGGGTCGCAAAGAGTCAGACACGAATGAGCGACTTCACTTCACTTCACTTTCTGCCATAAGGGTGGTGTCATCTGCATATCTGAGGTCATTGATATTTCTCCCAGCTGGTCTTAGTTAATAACAAAAAGTAGCTATCAGTTAATAAGTAGCTACTGTGTGCCAGGAACTATCCTTATCTTTTAAAAGGGGTAAAGTATTTAATGGGGCTTCCTTGGTGGCTCAGTGGTAAAGATTCTGCCTGCCAATGCAGGAGATGTGGGTTTGATCCCAAGGTTAGGAAGATCCCCTGGAGAAAGAAATGGCAACTCACTCCAATATTCTTGTCTGAGAAATCCCTGGTGGGTTATAGTCCATGGGATTGTAAAAAAGTCAGACACGACTTAGGAACTGAACAACAACAAAAATATTTGATTCTTATAATGATGCTATGAGTGCATGCTAAGTCGCTTCAGTCATGTCTGATTCTTTGCAACACCATGGACTATAGCTCATCAGGCTCCTTTGTTCATAGGATACTTCAGGCAAGAGCACTAGAGTGGGTTACCATTCCCTCCCCCAGCCCAGGGATCAAACCCATGTCTCCTGCATTGCAGGTGGATTCTTTACCACCGAGCCACCAGGGAAACCCAATGATGCTATGATATATGTACAAATATTATTTACAGTTTTTAAGTGAGGGAGCAAGTACAAAAATGCCATTTCTACTTCTGAAAGAAACCTCTCCTGATTTATCTTATATGATCTAGCTGTTTTCTTCATGAAACGTCAACAGTTTTTTTGCCACTTTGTTTATTTAATCCTATAGAGTAATTCTCAGTATACTTGTCTGAATCAGGATGCTGGTTTATGAGATTCTTAAGAGCAAAATCTAAATCTTAATAATCTTTTTATCCATCACGTTACTTCTTGTTCGGCAGAAGCTTAAGAACTGTTTCTTACATTAGCTTGAATTGACTCCTTAGCCCTCAAAGTCCTAAGTCCTAGGTTAGCTGTTGAGAGTGTCCCAGGACTCAAGATTTACTGGGCATAGAAGAGGTTTGTTTTCTTTAGTTGCTAAGTCGTGTCTGACTCTTTGGGACTCCACAGATTGTAGCACACCAAGCTCCTCTGTCCATGGAATTTCCCAGGCAAAAATACTGGAGTGGGTTGCCATTTCCTCCCCTAGGGGATCTTCTAGACCCAGGGATCGAACCGCATCTCTGTGTTATTGCATTACAGATGGATTCTTTGTCACTGTACGGAGCTAATTTCAACCAACTCTTTGACTGTGGTTTCTGCATGCTACACATGGGGTTGCAAAAAGTCGAACACAACTGAGTGACTAACATACACCACAAGTATTTTTTTTATTCACTTATTTATTTTTATTGATTTATAGTTGGTTTACAATGTTGTATTGATTTTATTTATATAGCAAAGTGACTCAGTTATACATATATATATATATATATATATATATTCATTTTTATATTCTTTTCCATTATGGTTTATCTCAGAATATTGAATATAACTTCCTCTGCTATACAGTAAGACCATGTTTATTCATTCTGTATGTAACGGTTTGATTTGCTAACCCCCAGCTGCTGCTCTATCCCTCCTCCACCTTCCCTCTTCCTTGGCAACCAGAAGTCTGTTGTCTATGTCTGTGAGCTGTTTCTATTTTGTAAGTAGGTTCCTTTGTGTTATAGTTCAGATTCCACATATACATGATATCCTATGGTATTCTTCTTTCTCTTTCTGACTTGCTTCACTTGGTATGATGATCTCTATTTCCATCCGTGTTCCTGTTGTGCACTTGTGCTTGGCTGCTTAGTCATATCCTACTCTTTGTGACACTTTGGACTGTAGCCCACCAGGCTCCTCTGTCTGTGGCATCTTTCAGACAAGAACACTGGAGTGGGTTGCCACCTGCCTTCTCCAGGGGATCTTCCTGACCCAGGGATTGAACTCCTGTCTCCAAAAGTGAAAGTGTTAGTCACTCAGTCACACTCAACTCTTTGTGACCCCATGAACTGTGTAGTTCAACCAGGCTCCTCTGTCCATAGAATTCTCCAAGTAAGAATAATGGAGTGGGTTCAGTTCAGTTGAGCTCAGTCATGTCCGACTCTTTGCAACCCCATGAATTGCAGCACACCAGGCCTCCTTGTCCATCACCAATTCCTGGATTACTCTCAAACTCATGTCCATCCAGTCGGTGATGTCATCCAGCCATCTCATCCTCTGTCATCCCTTCTCCTCCTGCCCCCAAGCTTTTCCAGCATCAGAGTCTTTTCCAATGAGTCAACTCTTTGCATGAGGTAGCCAAAGTATTGGAGGTGCAGCTTTAGCATCAGTCTTCCCAAAGAACACCCAGGACCTATCTTCTTTAGAATGGACTGACTGGATCTCCTTGCAGTCCAAGGGACTCTCAAGAGTCTTCTCCAACACCACAGTTCAAAAGCAGCAATTCTTCAGTGCTCAGCTTCACAGTCCAACTCTCACATCCGTACATGACCACTTGAAAAACCATAGCCTTGACTAGATGGACCTTTGTTGGTAAAGTAATGTCTCTGCTTTTCAATATGCTATCTAGGTTAGTCATAACTTCCCTTCCAAAGAGTAAGTGTCTTTTAATTTCATTGCTGCAGTCACCATCTACAGTGATTTTGGAGCCCCCCCCCCACCCCCCCACCAAAAAAAAAGTCTGACACTGTTTCCACTGTTTCCCCGTCTATTTCCCATGAAGTGATGGGACCGAATGCCATGATCTTAGTTTTCTGAATGTTGAGCTTGAAGCCAACTTTTTCACTCTCTTCTTTCACTTTCATCAAGAGGCTTTTTAGTTCCTCTTCACTTTCTGCCATAAGGGTGGTGTCATCCGCATATCTGAGGTTATTGATATTTCTCCCAGCAATCTTGATTCCAGCTTGTGCTTCTTCCAGCCCAGCGTTTCTCAGGATGTACTCTGCATATAAGCTAAATAAGCAGAGTGAAAATATACAGCCTTGATGTACTCCTTTTCCTATTTGGAACCAGTCTGTTGTTCCATGTTCAGTTCTAACTGTTGCTTCCTGACCTACATATAGGTTTCTCAAGAGGCAGGTCAGGTGGTCTGGTATTCTCATCTCTTCCAGAATTTTCCACAGCTTACCCAGCAAGGATCTCATTCAAATATGAAGGAGAAATCAAAAGCTTTACAGACAAGCAAAAGCTGAAAGAATTCAGCACCACCAAACCAGCTCTCCAACAAATGCTAAAGGATCTTCTCTAATGGGAAACACAAAAAGGGTGTACAAACCCGAACTCAAAACAATAAAGTAAATGGCGATGGGATCATAGTTATCAATAATTACCTTAAATGTAAATGGGTTGAATGCCCCAGACTGGCTGAATGGATACAAAAACAAGACTCCTATATATGTTGTCTACAAGAGACCCACCTCAAAACAAGAGACACATACAGACTGAAAGTGAAAGGCTGGAAAAAGATACTCCATGCAAATAGAGATCAAAAGAAAGCAGGAGTAGCCATACTCATATCAGATAAAATAGACTTTAAAACAAAGGCTGTGAAAAGAGACAAAGAAGGACACTACATAATGATCAAAGGATCAATCCAAGAAGAAGATATAACAATTATAAATATATATGCACCCAACATAGGAGCACCGCAATATGTAAGACAAATGCTAACAAGTATGAAAAGGGAAATTAACACAATAATAGTGGGAGATTTTAATACCCCACTCACACCTACGGACAGAACAACTAAACAGAAAATTAACAAAGAAACACAAACTTTAAATGATACAATAGACCAGTTAGACCTAATTGATATCTATAGGACATTTCACCCCAAAACAATGAATTTCACCTTTTTCTCAAGTGCTCACGGAACCTTCTCCAGGATAGATCACATCCTGGGCCAGAAATCTAGCCTTGATAAATTCAAAAAAATTGAAGTCATTCCAAGCATCTTTTCGGACCATAATGCATTAAGATTAGATCTCAATTACAGGAGAAAAACCATTAAAAATTCCAACATATGGAGGCTGAACAACACGCTTCTGAATAACCAACAAATCACAGAAGAAAGCAAAAAAGAAATCAAAATATGCATAGAAACAAATGAAAATGAAAACACAAGTATATCTTTGATAAATGAAGAGAATTTCAGGGAAGTGTTTGGAGTCTAATATCATACTTTAATGGCCACGATGGAAATCGTCCATAAATTACAGACTGAGGCTTTACAAATGTCCAGAAACCTGCTCACTTTCCCCAGCTAATAAATGCAGAGTCAAGGTTTGAATTCAGATCTTTCAAAACTACCTCTGCTTTTCACAGTTGCTACACTTGATTGTTAAAGGATTATGGTACTGAAACCCAGCCCTGAGCTCACTGACAAATAAAGAGAATTGGTATTCCCAGAGCTCTGTCTTCTATTTTTTAACAATTCTTTACTCAGAATATATCTGAACCAGGTTCCTGCTTTCTTTAGTCCTTGGCTTTGTCAATGTGCAAAGACATTTAAAATTAATTAAATTGATTCTTATCTTCAGACTGCGCCTGGATAATGCGTTGGTAGTTGCCAAAGAAGCCTCCCCAAAGGCATGTTAATGGTACATTAGCCTTCCATTGTCCTTTTTTTGGGGTCTCATATTCTAGGCATTCCATTTCCAAGAACAATAATTATGGCTCTTATTATCATGACATGAAAGGAAGCAAAATGTTCCATCCTCCCAGAGAGATGGAATCCCCATCAGGCTTTAGTGACAATGGTACAGGCTTTGCTCTCTGTCTGAGAGCTTTTCTGAGACAATGGTGAGACTTTGGTTCTTGGATGTATTGAATTCACAGTCTCATGTTGTGACTGTTAGGATGCTATCTTCCATAGTGATTGATGGGAGTCTGGGTTACTGCAGTTATGCAAGATGAAAGGCAAATGACAAATCCCGAAAAGCTTGTGAACACAAGTTTATTTTATTTCGTGCCAAAGTGCCTTCATATGATTATGCAGAAAAATAAAATCTATTGTATGCCTTAATTTGAAAGGTTTCTTCATTATAAACATCCTTGGGATATTGCAGAACTATTTTGGTATTCCGTGTTACCTTGTTTAGTTCTTCCAACTGTAAAATAAGACTAGGATCCTTCATTGAGGCAGGAGATACATGGGCTGGTGACTAGGATTCCTTGTTTCCATCCAAGCTTCCCACGTTCAATTCTTGGACAGGAAAATAAGATCTCGCTTCATGCCACCATTCACTGCTGCCTCACTGAGATTATTATGTGATAAAGTAGAAACATCAAACATGGTGACTTAAGGACATTTCTTTCCAAAACCAAGATGGTGGCGGTCCAACTTTTTATTTTATTTTTTGAAGTATAGTTGATTTATAATATTGTATTAGCTTTAGGTGTACAGAAAAGTGATTCAGTTATTGATCTCAGATTATATTCCATTATAGGTTATTATAGGATATTGAATATAATTCCCTGTGCTATACTGTAAACCCTTCTTTCTTATCTATTTTATGTATAGGAATTTTATCTATTGGCTTCCCAGGGGGTGCCAGTGGAAAAGAATCTGCCTGACAATGAAGGAGATGCAAGAGATGTGGGTTCAATCTGTGGGGACAGGAAGATCCTCTGGAAAAGGAAATGGCAACCCACTCCAGTAATCTTACCTAGAAAATTCCATGGACAGAGCACCCTAGTGGGCTAAAGTCCATGGGGTTGCAAAGAATTGGACACTGTTGAGTGACTAAGAATAATTGTATCTATTAATCCCATACTTCTAATTCGTCCCTTCCTTTCTCCCTCTTCCCTTTGGTAATCATGTTTGATTTTATGTCTGTGAGTCTGTTTCTGTTTTGTATATGGGTTCATTTGTATTATTTTTAGATTTCATGTGTAATAAGTGATGTCATACAAGATTTATTTTTATCTAACTTACTTTCCTATAGCAAGTCCAAATTTGAAAGCCTTCCTTTGAGATGAGCTGGGAACACAAACTGTGCAGTGCATAGCTGGAGATGGGAATACATCAGCACAGAGAAGCCTGACTTGGTTGATACCACCGAGAAGAGCAATGGAGAAATAAAGAAAGAGAACTTGGACTTTAAAGCTACTTAACAGTTTTCATTCCAATCCCAAAGAAAGGTAATGCCAAAGAATGCTCAAATTATCGCACAACTGCACTCATCTCATACGCTAGTAAAGTAATGTTCAAAATTCTCCAAGCCAGGCTTCAGCAATACGTGAACCGTGAACTCCCTGATGTTCAAGCTGGTTTTAGAAAAGGCAGAGGAACCAGAGACCAAATTGCCAACACCGCTGGATCATGGAAAAAGCAAGAGAGTTCCAGAAAAACATCTATTTCTGCTTTATTGACTATGCCAAAGCCTTTGACTGTGTGGATCACAATAAACTGTGGAAAATTCTGAAAGAGATGGGAATAGCAGACCGCCTGACCTGCCTCTTGAGAAATCTGTATGCAGGTCAGGAAGCAACAGTTAGAACTGGACATGGAACAACAGACTGGTTCCAAATAGGAGAAGGAGTACACCAAGGCTGTATACTGTCACCCTGCTTATTTAACTTATATGCAGAGTACATCATGAGAAATGCTGGGCTGGAAGAAGCACAAGCTGGAACCAAGATTGCCGGGAGAAATATTAATAACCTCAGATATGCAGATGACACCACCCTTATGGCAGAAAGTGAAGAGGAACTAAAGAGCCTCTTGATGAAAGTGAAAGACGGGAGTGAAAAAGTTGACTTCAAGCTCAACATTCAGAAAATGAAGATCATGGCATCCGGTCCCATCACTTCATGGGAAATAGATGGGGAAACAGTAGAAACATTGTCAGACTTTATTTTTTTGGGCTCCAAAATCACTGCAGATGGTGACTGCAGTCATGAAATTAAAAGATGCTTACTCCTTGGAAGGGAAGTTATGACCAACCTAGATAGCATATTGAAAAGCAGAGACATTACTTTGCGAACAAAGGTCCATCTAGTCAAGGCTATGGGTTTTCCAGTGGTCATGTATGGATGTGAGAGTTGGACTGTGAAGAAAGCTGAGCGACGAAGAACTGATGCTTTTGAACTGTGGTGTTGGAGAAGACTCTTGAGAGTCCCTTGGACTGCAAGGAGATCCAACCAGTCCATTCTGAAGGAGATCAGTCCTGGGTGTTCTTTAGAGGGAATGATGCTAAAGCTGAAGCTCCAGTACTTTGGCCACCTCATGCAAAGAGTTGACTCATTGGAAAAGGCTCTGATGCTGGGAGGGATTGGGGGCAGGAGGAGAAGGGGATGACAGAGGATGAGATGGCTGGATGGCATCACCAACTGATGGACGTGAGTTTGGGTGAACTCCGGGAGTTGCTGATAGAAAGGAAGGCCTGGCGTGCTGCAATTCAAGGGGTTGTAAAGAGTCAGGCACGACTGAGCGACTGAACTGAACAGCTAATTCTTCATCGAGGAGCTTGACTCATTAAATGAGGGAGCTCTAGAATCCCAGCTGCATGGGTTTCCTCTACTAAGTCCCTATGGACAAAGAATGCCACCTACCATATTAGTAAACAAGAGATGTTGTTGCCATACAGACAAAACAGCCACTGAGCCACCACCACCTGTGCACCCTGAGGGGATTCAGGATGGAGACAATCCAGATACTGGCCCTAGATATTTAAAGTAGTAAAATGTTAGTTGCTTAGTAGTGTCTAACTCTTAGTGACCCACGGACTGTATCCCCTCTAACTCCCCTATCCATAGGATCCTCCAGGTAAGAAAACTGGATGGACTAATGCCCACCAGGCTCCTCTGTCCATGGGATTCTCCAGGCAAGAATACTGGAGTGGTTACCATTCCCTTCTCCAGGGGATCTTCCTGACCTGGGGATCAAACCCCGGTCTCCTGCACTGCAGGCAATTCTTTATAGTCTGAGCCACCAGGGCAGCCCCGAGATAGTTGAGGTGCATATCAAAGGAATGACTTCAGTAAGCCCAGGCTCTTGCACCTTCCCATACAAAGCTCTGAATTAATTATCTTACAGATGTGTGGTTTTCTTTAATTAAGAGTCATCTTTGATGCTTTGACTACCTGGTTTTTGCTGCAAACTTGCTATCCTGTCTCCTCCCTTACGTCTCTGGACCAGTTCCTCAGACCTGTATGAGAGGCTGTATTCCAGCCTTAAGTCCTCAGAAAGTCCACTGAAAAACCATAATTCTTAAGTTTCAGGTTCTGCTTTTTCTCCCCTAGTCAACAGTTTTGGCAACCAACAAAGGCGTCCAGAGCAGACTTCTCTCCTTTGCCTGATCTCTATGAAGATCTGGAACCTGGTATTGGCACAGAGTCCAGACGCTCTCTGCTCCCACACTATAGGCTGATAAACCTGAGACGAGGTGCTGAGAAAAGGAAATCACTTCATTCAGAAAGCTGGCTGAACGAGAAGGTGGTAGGCTAGTGCCTCAAAATAACCATTTTATTGGGGCCAGGATGCCAAGTTCTTTTATGGATCAGAGATGGGGGGAGGTGAGAAAACAAAGTAGAAAGAAAGACCTTGTAATTCTTGCAAATATCTCCCAGAGTGGCAAGCCTCATGGAGGAGTGTATTAGTTTTATTTCCTTACAACCCTTCACTGGTGGATAGAGTCAGGCTATCTCTCTGAGGCAGGCTATTGTGTATGCCTATAATAACAAATTCGGAGAAGGCAATGGCACCCCACTCCAGTACTTTTGCCTGGAAAATCCCATGGACGGAGGAGCCTGGTGGGCTGCAGTCCATGGGGTCGCTAAGAGTTGGGCACGACTGAGCAACTTCACTTTCACTTTTCACTTTCATGCATTGGACAAGAAAATGGCAACCCACTCCAGTGTTCTTGCCTGGAGAATCCCAGGGCTGGGGGAGGGTGGTGGGCTGCCATCTATGGGGTCGCACAGAGTTGGACACGACTGAAGCACCTTAGCAGCAGCAGCATAATAACAAATTGATACTTTAGAACTATGGTATTGGAGAAGACTCTTGAGAGTTCCTTGGAACACAAGGAGATCAAACCAGTCAATCCTAAAGGAAATCAGTCCTGACTATTCATTCGAAGGACTGATGCTGCAGCTGAAACTCCAATACTTTGGCCACCTGATGCGAAGAACTGACTCATTGGAAAAGACCCTGATGCTGGGAAAGATTGAAGCCAGGACGACAGAGAATGAAATGGTTGGATGGCATCACTGACTCGATGGACATGATTTTGAGCAAGCTCTGGGAGTTGGGGATGGACAGGGAAGCCTGGCGTGCTGTTGTCCATGGGGTCGCAAAGAGTTGGACACAATTGAGCGACTGAACTGAACTGCACAATAACAAAAGTGGCAAGATAAGGCTTAAAGTCATAGGAGAGATCAAGTGTGAACTTGTAATTAACCCTTCCTGGTTACAGTACCAGCAGAGGTGTCTTGGCCTCGCCCACCTTCTTGGAGAGTCCCGAGGAATTGGGGTGAGTCTCTCCTGGTTCTCAAATCTTCCATTACTGGCTGATGATCCTAAGTTTTATTCAGTGATGTTAAATTCCTCTCTGGAGCAGTGAGTTATCTTTGAAATTTGGTTTCAAGAAGAGACTTAACCTCAGTTGAAAAACTGGGAAGACTTTGCTCAGTTGAAAGACACTGAGTGAGGTTGGACTGAAGGATTAGGTGGAAGACTGGCCTGCCATCTTTCCTTAGACTGGCTACCTTAATAGAGTTTTTCCAAGATATCTTATGAAAGCTTTCTGCTCCAATGAAAGGACGTTTCTTCCTGGCCTGTTGACAATGGCTTTCTCAGGCAACTAGGAAATTTACAGAAGTGGTGGAGGCAAGTTGTCACACTGTGCAGCAGTCACAATAGAGAAACACACTCATTTTAATTAAAAGCTTGGTCTGCCAGAGACTTGCCTGAGAACTGGACACTCTGTGATCTGAGCACCCGTGGTGGTCTTATACCACCGGGGGAAGCTAAGAATAACATGAAAGAACGGTAACAGGACTGAGAATGACAAGGGTGAAACCTAGGGGAGTTTTACCCTAGAGAAATTGAGCTCACAAGCAGCACATTGGCCCACAAGCAATTTTATTTTGACAAACCAACTTCGTAATGACAAATAAAGCTTTCTAGACAAATGAAAAAGGAATGACAGATTACTAGCCTCCAGCCAACACCCCAGCCAGGTTCATTCAGTACATGCGGAAATTATACTTGCAGATACTTACTTGATTGGAGAAACTATACTAAAGGAGATCTCAACCTAAAATGATGAAACTTGGGCTCTTTTGATATTTCAAAACTATTTTTTTCTGTACACAGAAAAAACCTCCTTGATTGAACACCTTTTCAGAATACTAACCTTAAGGAAAGAAAAGCCCTTGTAGGGAGAACTCGCATTCCCCTCCTGTGCCTTTGAGATGTAAATATTCTACCTGATGTTTGAACTTTGTGTGTCTGTTTTGAGAACTTGATCTCTGCATCCAGAAGGTATACCTTTGGTGTCTATCGAATAGACTGGAATTCTGAGCATTCTTTGTCTGACTGTTCCAACTCTCAGCGGCTTTTTCCTGTTTTAACCTTTGTTGTGTCAGCCTATACAACAAAGGTCTTTGTTTACATTCTTAGATTATTTTTGGGAGTAAACTTTCTGGGTCTTGCACAGGTGGCATCCTTCACACACTTTTGTGGGAATGCCTCTTGGGTTACTGGTTTGAGTCACTATTAAGATGTGTCTCATTGTGCTTAGTTGCTTAGTCATGTAAGACTCTTTGCGACTCCATGGACTGTAGCCCTCCAGGCTCCTCTGTCCATGGATTTTTCCAGGTAAGAATACTGGAACAAGTTGCCATTTCCTCCACCAGGGGATCTTCCCAATCCAGGGATCGAACTCACGTCTCTTGCTTTTCCTGCATTGGCAGGCAGATTCTTTACAACTAGCACCACCTGGGAATCTCATATTTCACTAGTAACCTAATGATTGATCTTTTTTATTTAGGCAGAACTGTGCTTTATCTTCTAAATACATCTTTTTTTTCCCCCACCTTATGCTTTTTATTTTATATTGGTCTTCCCTGTTAGGTCTTCCCTGTTAACTCAGCTGGTAAAGAATCTGCCTGCAATGCAGGAGACTCCAGTTCGACTCCTGGGCCAGTAAGATCACCTGGAGATGAGATAGGCTAGCCACTCCAGTATTCTTGGGCTTCCCTGGTGGTTTAGTTGGTAAAGAATCCACCTGCAATGAGGCAGAGCTGGGTTCGATTCCTGGGTTGGGAATATCCCCTGAAGGAGGGAATGGCAACCCACTGCAGTATTCTTGCCTGGAGAATCTCCATGGACAGAAGAACCTGGCAGGCTGCAGTCCATGGGGTTGCAAAGAGTCAGACGTGACTGAGTGACTAAGCACAGCACACAGCCAGTTAAAACGTTGTGACAATTTCAGGTGAACAGCAAAGGGACTCAGTCATTCTCCCCCAAACTCCCCTCTCATCCAGGCTGCCACATAACACAGGGCAGATTTCCCTGTACTGCACACTAGGTCCCTGTTGGTTATCCATTTTAAACAGAGGAGAGTGTGTGTGCCAATCCTAAACTCCCTAACTATCTCTTCCCCTCATTGTAAATACATCTTAAACTCACTTATGTCTCTCTCCTCCAGCCACACCCTCACTCAAGTCACCACAGGTTCACCTGGGACTCTGTACATTGTCTTTATGTGTCATCTAATGGCCACTTTTACTTCTTCCCTGGTGGCTCAGTGGGTAAAGAATCCACCTAAGATTCCACTTACAATGCATTCGATCCCTGGCTTGGGAAGATGCCTTGGAGAAGGAGATAGCAACCTACTCCAGCATCCTTGCCTGGAAAATGGCATTGACAGAGAAGCCTGATGGGCTATAGTCCACGGGGTTACCAAAGAGTTGGACATGACTTAGCAGCTTGTGGATATAGTCCCCAGTTCATTCTCCCTTCTGCATCCAGAGTTAGAAAAGTGTCAGAGAAGGTGGGGTTGGCAGCTTGGGTGGCTGGGCTGGGTGAAGAGAAGAGAGACATGCTATGAGAGTGATGTCTTGGAGGTCACTCCAGGC
Organism: Aepyceros melampus; assembly: GCA_006408695.1. Classification (NCBI taxonomy): domain Eukaryota; kingdom Metazoa; phylum Chordata; class Mammalia; order Artiodactyla; family Bovidae; genus Aepyceros; species Aepyceros melampus. The sequence goes on along the minus strand of SJXQ01011201.1, from coordinate 18,853 downwards.
GTCCCTGCCCAGAGAAGTCACATGTTTCTCTCTTGCTTGTTGCTTGTTTGGCAAAGGGATTTTAATTAGTACAGAGAAGCAGGCTGGACTCATTATCCCCAGGCAGTGATTCTGTTCCAGAACAGGGAGAGAGAGCCAGCATGTATGCCCAGGAAATGCTAGAGCTCTCAGGGATATATGTGTTTGTGACAGTTTCCTGAGTGACGTAGCCCATACATTAGTACACGCATCCTTGTTTTACAGATGCCAAGTGTACATCAGAATCACACGCAGAACTTTTTAAAACAGTTTCTGAGTCTATCTTCAGGAATTCTAATTTTGAGAACTGAGTGGGTTGAGACACTATTGTATCTATTAAAAAAGTAACAGAAATTTCAATTAAATAGAGTCAGGAGACCAGAAGGGGGAGCTCTCAAACTCCTAGAGCAGAGCCCAACAGAAAGAAGAAAGACTTCTTTCTTGGCAAAGACTTTACCAATGAAAAGTCTTGGACTCTTTGTATAATAGAGCCCTCCCAACTTCCTTCCCCTTCTATAAAAGAGGAATTTCCTTGCTGTGCAGGGATTTGCATGTGGCTTTTCATGGTTGCAGACCCTCAACTGCAATACTTTCCTAATCCTGAAAAAACTCATTTTTTGCTGGAGAAATATCCAACAGTCTATTTCAGGACAATACCACTAAATATTAAATCCCCTTTTCTCCCTCCCCTTAGTCTCTGGCAGCCACCATTCTACTTCTGTCTTTATGAGAGTACTTTAGGTACCTCACGTAAGTGACATCATACCTATTGTCTTTTTGTGACTGGCTTAAGATAACATCCTCAGGTCTAGTCCCTGCTGTTGTGTATGTCAGGATTTCCTTCCTTTTCAAGGATGAATAATATTCTGCTGCATGTATATCACATTTTGTTTATTCATTCATCTGTCAATAGACCCTTGGGTGACTTCTGCTTTTTGACTCTTGTGAATAGTACTATCATGAACATGGGTGTGTACATATCATTTTTGAGACTCTGCTTTTAATTCTTTGGGTGATCTGCATTGGCTATCAGCTTCCCGGGTGACTTTAGTACAGATGGCACTCAGCCTACACTTTGAGAATATGGATGTGGTGGGAAGCACCAGCTAAGTGTGGGTGAGTTGTCCCGAGGCAATGACCTATCCCAGCATTCCTCAAAAGGGACTGCTTGAACCAGAGCATTTAATGTTAGGTCCCGAAGTGAAAATGCCAGAAGCTAAATTTTAATCTAGAGGCTAAGCTTTCAAAGGTAATATTTGTCAAACAGTTGTGAAAAGTACATTGTTCACAGAATTGAGGTTATCTTCCCTCCTAGACAAGTAAAAATGTATTATTTTATTAACCAAAGATGCTTTTAGCCTTGCTAGACCTAGTTAAGCATTTTCATATATGTCTTTCATTGATCCTCACCACAGCTCTATAAGAAAAGTATTTATTATTAATTTTCCAGTGTGGAGATTGAAGCTTAAAGACTGTGTATGAGTCGTACTGTTCATGGGGTTCTCAAGGCAGGAATACTAAAGTGGTTTGCCATTCCCTTTTCCAATGAGCCACATTTTGTCAGAACTCTCCACCATGACCCATCCATCTTGGGTGGCCCTACACGGCATGGCTCATAGTTTCACTGAGTTAGACAAGGCTGTGGTTCTTGTGGTCACAAAGAGTTGGACATGACTGAGGGACTCAGTGGAACAGATGACTTGTACAATGTCATGTAACTGGCCTTGACTAGACTCCTGCCTCAGAGTACTCTGCACTATACTAGGACATAAATGGAATTGGAAATAGCATGCCTTTGAGCCTTACTGCTCAGAAATTCACAGATGGAGAAAAGACATGGACTTGATCTTGGCTGGTAAAGGCAGGGCTGCACTGGGCACACGTGACCGAGGTAGAAATGAGAGCGGCTGAGATGGCCACACACTTGGGCAGGAGGCCTACGGGGCTGTCCCAGGCAGAGGCAGTGAGAAGCGGAGAGAAGCAGCGGGATTCTGCCCAAGGAGGGAGTGGAGGCTTCCTGGGTAAGCAGGGGCCATTGACCACTGTAGCTGGGCAGACATTCTGGTGGGAAGGACAGGCAGGTTACAAGGTAGAGTGCTCACTGCATTTGCCCTTCTTCTGTCCCATCCCTCTTTCCCTGACTTCTTCCCTTCTGTTCTTTCTTGAAGGAGAGAATAAGGGATGTCCTGCCCTCCTGCTCTGGCCTGGAAAGTCACATCCCATCGTGGGCCTTGGTTTCATACTGGGGACAATCACAGAGCAGTAAACTGAATTGGTGGGTGGACACCCCTCATTTTTCATTGGCAAAATCCCTTTTGCCTCTGTTGAAGCCTCCTGATACCTGAGATGCCAAATCATGAAAATTTCCAACCTATTTTGAAGTTGAAGAGACTTAGAAGGTGATCAAGGTCCCTAGGCTAAAGATTTCAGAAAGGTCTTGGTAAAATTCTTCTGCAGGAGAGCTATGCTGGTGACTTGACAAATGCGGAAGAACCAGGCTGTCCCAGCAAGCTATCTCCCTCCCTTCTCTCCCAACTCCCCAGTAGATCCTGTGACCAAGAAAAGGCAGGAAAGCTTCTAGACAGAAGGATTCTGATGGCGTGTGGGACATTTCCTGTCTTCCCAATGCACTTTTCCTCATTGTGTATGCTTCGCAGGGGTACTGGATGCAAGGAGGGTGTCTCCTCTGATCTATGACCTTGAGACAGTGAGAAAGAAAATGTTTGGGTTATGCTTTTGGAAATAACTTATGCCTTAAAGGGGCTGCCTTGTGGCTCAGTTGGTAAAGAATCTGCCTGCAATGCGGGAGACCTGGGTTTGATCCCTGGGTTGGGAAGATCCCCTGGAGAAGGGAAAGGCTACCCTTTCCAGCACTCTGGCCTGGAGAATTCCATGGACTGTATAGTCCATGAGGTTGCAAAGAGTTGGACGTGGCTGAGTGACTTTCACTTTTCACTTATGCCTTAAAGCATGAGGAACTGGATTTCATATATGAGGATTCACCTGCCTCACTGATTTAGAGATTTAGCTGTTATAGGAGCCCATGTCCCTGAATAAAGTGCAGCTCGGAACTTCCAAGTTAAGGCCCTTTCTTCTGGAGGTTCCTCTTCCAGTAAGGACTTCTGGGCCTGTTGTCTCCTGTGAAATGACCTCTGAAATCCTGAGGTTCCAATGTAGACGCAGTCCCCATGGCTCCTGCTGGCACTCCAGAGGTCGGCTAGGACTCCCAAAAGACTGCACTGAACCAAAGGGAAATCTTTAGGGAGACAGCCACAAATGGCAAGGTACATGAAGCAGTACGAATCACACAATGTGGGCTTTTGAACTTGACCATGGCTGGCAGATGCAGCCCATGGACATGTATGTCCTCTTGATCTCACCATCTGTCTGGGCCAGTTTCCAGGCTTTGTTCAGGATGCCTTACTCCACTCTTAGATCCCAGAAGGCCAGCAAACACAGCACTCTCTGATGCCTCAGAATCTTTTTATGGTCAAGGTCAAGAGAATTTTCTAGCCCTTCTGCCTTTTCTCTCAGCTATGGTCAGACATGGTAACTGTCTTTGTGAATAATTCCACTTTTTGTGTGAGGTCCCAACCATGTCTAGCATGTTGCCTGGTCCCTAATACAAGGTAAAAACATCTTAATCCTACACCCTCTGGAGGAGGGCGTGGCAATCCTCTCCCATATCCTTGCCCAGAGAATCCCATGGACAGAGGAGCCTGGTGGGCTATAGTCCATAGGGTTGCAAAGAGTCAGACACGACTGAAATGATCGGGCACATGTGCACACACAGTGACTTTAAGGATCCTTAAAGCATCACTGCTCATGCACTGGGACCACTGCAACCTTCTGACATGACCAGGCACCAGAACCTTTATCGGTTCAGACTAACAACACATCTGGTTTACTCTACCTGCAAGCTAGTGTGTCACCTTTAAAACACTACCTGTCTAATAGAGTAAATGAATTAGTGAATGATGTACTTAGACCTGTTTCAATCGAACTTTGCATGAATTTTGGCTACAATGGTTCTTTTCTTTTTAGGAGGAATGAGAGATGAACGCCTTCTGGCAGATTAAGCTCACATTTTCCTGCCTTCATCAACAAGTAGGTCAGATGTAAGCATAATTATTCAGTTCCCCAGACAGGAGATTTTGGGCCTCTGAGAATCTCATTTTCAACACAGATCCAGCTCTTCAGTCCCCGTGTCCAGCCAGAATCCGTGCGGGGGCTGTGATAAGCTCTTAATTAAGTCTGTTCCTATTAGGGTGCTTAAACTAAATAGGAGTGTGAGGGATGAAAAATGAACCAGGTGCAGAATCAGTCTGGATTATACTTCTGGATTTCTCTCCACATAACCTTGGGAAAAAAATGTTCACCTCTTTGAGCCCCAGTTCTGCCCTCTGTCTTTTTTTTTTTTTTTTAATGGAAGAAAAAAAAAAAAAAAAAAACCCAGTCTGCTAACAATCACACTGCTTTGTAGGTACAAACACTTCCTACAAAATACTTTAAACTAGTTCACATGAAAATGTTAGTGACCCGTCCATTCATCATTTTTTGTGTTTTTAAAGTAAGCTGAAGTATCCTAATCTCTTGGAATTTATGGAATTGGATGCTAGGCTTGGCACTTTGTAGATAGAATCTCATATGGATTTCCCTAGTGGTCAAGCAGTAAAGAATCCGCCTGCAATGTGGAAGACCTGGGTTTGATCCCTGGGTTGGGAAGATTACCCTGGAGGAGGGCATGGCAACCCACTCCAATATTCTTGCCTGGAGAATCCCCATGGACAGAGAAGCCTGGTGAACTACCATGGCATTGCAAAGAGTCAGTCATGACTGAGCGACTAAGCATAGCACACAAGGCTGAAAATAATCTTCTCAAGCAGTGGTTCTCAGTCTCTGTATGCCTGGGAATCTGCTGGTGAACTTATGAATACAGATCCCTGGGTGCCACCTTCAGAGTTCCTGATTCAGTAGTTCCGAGGCAGGACCTGAGAATTTGCATTTCCAGCAAGGTGATGCTGATCCTGCTCGCTGAGGGCTAAAGACCATGTATTGAGAATCACTGCTATGAGGCTTCTATTCTGTTATCTCGATCTCACTAGTGTGGGCTCTGGGACACAGAGAAACAAAATCATCTTTCCCTTTATATTTTGAACATTCTTTCTTTAAAAAAAAATCCCATCCTACCACAAAATCATAATGGAATTCTCTAACACTGTCTTCTTAATATTTTAGTATGGTTTTTCTTTTATAACTGTTTTGTTAACTTAGTATTGACTCTGAGTACAGTGTGAGGTTGAGGTACGGAACCAGTTTTATTCACTTTTCCGTATAGATAGTTAAATACTTCAGCATCTGTTATTGAACAATCCTTCTTTCTTCTCTTACCTCTCCTCTTCCTCCTCCATATTTATCTTTTTTATTCTTGTCAAGGTTCAACATCTAGTAAGGCAAGTCATTGACCTTGTCCTTTCCCAAGAATGTCTAGCTCTTACCCTTTTCTCTTTCCTATTTGTATTAGAGTCATTTATTTTCCAGGAGCCACACACAACTCTGTAAGGATGTTAGTTACAATTGCCTTGAATCTTTCCATATATCAGGGATAATTTGTCAAGTTTACAACATTAAATTTTCTTTTCAAAGGACATTGTATGTAACTCTGAACTATCTTTCATCATTTTTCATCTGTCAACAAAATTTTATCATATTCTCCATAAGGATCCTGCATATCTTTTGTTAGATTTATTCCTAAATATTATCAACATTTTCAATTGTTATTGTTGCTATTATACAGGTATGCTTTATTTTAAACTTAAAATTTCTAGATATGTACTGTTGACCTATGGACATATAATTAAATTTATACCAAATTTGTAAGTTTGCCAAACACCAGTCAATTCAAATAATGAATCATAGGTTATCTTGCATTTCCAACGAAAATTATATTACCTACAAATAATATATCTTGTCTCCCTCCCCCTAGTTTTTATCCCTCCTTTTTTTTTATTTTTGTTAAGGTGCTAACTAGGCCTCCAGTACAAGGTTGAGTAGAAGAGTTTACAGAGGTTTTTCTTTGTCTTACTCCTTTTCCTTTTATCAGAGTTCTGAGGCAAGGAGTTATTTCCCTTGAAAACTTTGCTAGTGAAGTCTCTCCCCTTACAACCTCAGGATATGTGATAACATGGGTTTGTAAAGTAAATGTAGCCCACACCAGCCAATATATGCTTTAGTTCTGAAGTCATGGCAGGTCTACTTCATTCAACCTAAATGCAGATTTAAAAGTGAATAACTGGGAAACATCTTTCATTAAGGAAGACGGTAGTACTGAAATTAGTAATTCTCCTGTACATGTATATAACATTTATATAATAAAACCCTTTCTGGAGGACCCTAAGCTTCCTAACCTAGAAACATTGTGTATCCCTTCCTCCCAGGACTCATGGGAGCAGCAGGGATCAAAGCTCAATACTGATAGTTTCTTTAAAAGAGCTTATCAGGAAAAGATTGAATTAATAGAGTGTCAGTGGCAAAGGTTTCACATCATCCTTAATTCTGTGGTGGCCTATGTCCTCCATAGAGTTCACAGGCACTGGAGATAGAAACTAAAGGAGTAAGGGCGCAAAGGTGCTTTTGCAACTTGATGCCTGGGCCCTCTGTGGCCGAGACTAGCTCAGCTATGCACTTGCCTCTGCAACCCAACCAATGTAGAGTACAGTGTGAGGTTGAGGTACGGAACCAGTTTTATTCACTTTTCCGTATAGATAGTTAAATACTTCAGCATCTGTTATTGAACAATCCTTCTTTCTTCTCTTACCTCTCCTCTTCCTCCTCCATATTTATCTTTTTTATTCTTGTCAAGGTTCAACATCTAGTAAGGCAAGTCATTGACCTTGTCCTTTCCCAAGAATGTCTAGCTCTTACCCTTTTCTCTTTCCTATTTGTATTAGAGTCATTTATTTTCCAGGAGCCACACACAACTCTGTAAGGATGTTAGTTACAATTGCCTTGAATCTTTCCATATATCAGGGATAATTTGTCAAGTTTACAACATTAAATTTTCTTTTCAAAGGACATTGTATGTAACTCTGAACTATCTTTCATCATTTTTCAGTCTGTCAACAAAATTTTATCATATTCTCCATAAGGATCCTGCATATCTTTTGTTAGATTTATTCCTAAATATTATCAACATTTTCAATTGTTTTGTTGCTATTATACAGGTATGCTTTATTTTAAACTTAAAATTTCTAGATATGTACTGTTGACCTATGGACATATAATTAAATTTATACCAAATTTGTAAGTTTGCCAAACACCAGTCAATTCAAATAATGAATCATAGGTTATCTTGCATTTCCAACGAAAATTATATTACCTACAAATAATATATCTTGTCTCCCTCCCCCTAGTTTTTATCCCTCCTTTTTTTTTATTTTTGTTAAGGTGCTAACTAGGCCTCCAGTACAAGGTTGAGTAGAAGAGTTTACAGAGGTTTTTCTTTGTCTTACTCCTTTTCCTTTTATCAGAGTTCTGAGGCAAGGAGTTATTTCCCTTGAAAACTTTGCTAGTGAAGTCTCTCCCCTTACAACCTCAGGATATGTGATAACATGGGTTTGTAAAGTAAATGTAGCCCACACCAGCCAATATATGCTTTAGTTCTGAAGTCATGGCAGGTCTACTTCATTCAACCTAAATGCAGATTTAAAAGTGAATAACTGGGAAACATCTTTCATTAAGGAAGACGGTAGTACTGAAATTAGTAATTCTCCTGTACATGTATATAACATTTATATAATAAAACCCTTTCTGGAGGACCCTAAGCTTCCTAACCTAGAAACATTGTGTATCCCTTCCTCCCAGGACTCATGGGAGCAGCAGGGATCAAAGCTCAATACTGATAGTTTCTTTAAAAGAGCTTATCAGGAAAAGATTGAATTAATAGAGTGTCAGTGGCAAAGGTTTCACATCATCCTTAATTCTGTGGTGGCCTATGTCCTCCATAGAGTTCACAGGCACTGGAGATAGAAACTAAAGGAGTAAGGGCGCAAAGGTGCTTTTGCAACTTGATGCCTGGGCCCTCTGTGGCCGAGACTAGCTCAGCTATGCACTTGCCTCTGCAACCCAACCAATGTTTCAGTTCAGTTCAGTTCAGTCACTCAGTCCTGTCCAACTCTTTGTGACCCCATGAATCGCAGCACGCCAGGCCTCCCTGTCCATCACCAACTCTGCAATTCACTCAAACTCATGTCCATTGAGTCAGTGATGCCATCCAGCCATCTCATCCTCTGTCGTCCCCTTCTCCTCCTGCCACCAATCCCTCCCAGCATCAGAGTCTTTTCCAATGAGTCAACTCTTCATATGAGGTGGCCAAAGTATTGGAGTTTCAGCTTTAGCATCATTCCTTCCAAAGAACACCCAGGACTGATCTCCTTTAGAATAGACTGTTTGGATCTCCTTGCAGTCCAAGGGTCTCTCGAGAGTCTTGTTCAAAAGCATCAATTATTTGGCACTTAGCTTTCTTCACAGTCCAAATTTCACATCCATACATGACCACTGGAAAAACCATAGCCTTGACTAGATGGACTTTTATTGGCAAAGTAATGTCTCTGCTTTTGAATATACTATCTAGGTTGGTCATAAGTTTCCTTCCAAAGAGTAAGCGTCTTTTAATTTCATGGCTGCAGTCACCATCTGCAGTGATTTTGGAGCCCCCCAAAATAAAGCCTGACACTGTTTCCACTGTTTCCCCAACTATTTCCCATGAAGTGATGGGAACAGATCCCATGATTTTCATTTTCTGAATGTTGAGCTTTAAGCCAACTTTTTCACTCTTCTCTTTCACTTTCATCAAGAGTCTCTTTAGCTCCTCTTCACTTTCTGCCATAAGGGTAGTGTCATCTGCATATCTGAGGTGATTGATATTTCTCCACGCAATCTTGATTCCAGCTTGTGCTTCATCCTGCCCAGTGTTTCTCATGATGTACTCTGCATAGAAGTTAAATAAACAAGGTGACAATATACAGCCTTTACGTACTCCTTTTCTTATTTGGAACCAGTCTGTCGTTCCATGTCCAGTTCTAACTGTTCCTTCCTGACCTGCATGTAGGTTTCTTAGAAGGCAGGTCAGGTGCTCTGGTATTCCCATCTCTTTCAGAATTTTCCACAGTGATCAATTTTCTACAGAAAGTCTTCCTCAGCGATAATGCAAAGAAAAGAATGGGAAAGACTAGAGATCTCTTCAAGAAAGAGTCACCATCTGCAGTGATTTTGGAGCCCCCCAAAATAAAGCCTGACACTGTTTCCACTGTTTCCCCAACTATTTCCCATGAAGTGATGGGAACAGATCCCATGATTTTCATTTTCTGAATGTTGAGCTTTAAGCCAACTTTTTCACTCTTCTCTTTCACTTTCATCAAGAGTCTCTTTAGCTCCTCTTCACTTTCTGCCATAAGGGTAGTGTCATCTGCATATCTGAGGTGATTGATATTTCTCCACGCAATCTTGATTCCAGCTTGTGCTTCATCCTGCCCAGTGTTTCTCATGATGTACTCTGCATAGAAGTTAAATAAACAAGGTGACAATATACAGCCTTTACGTACTCCTTTTCTTATTTGGAACCAGTCTGTCGTTCCATTCCAGTTCTAACTGTTCCTTCCTGACCTGCATGTAGGTTTCTTAGAAGGCAGGTCAGGTGCTCTGGTATTCCCATCTCTTTCAGAATTTTCCACAGTGATCAATTTTCTACAGAAAGTCTTCCTCAGCGATAATGCAAAGAAAAGAATGGGAAAGACTAGAGATCTCTTCAAGAAAGTTAGAGATACCAAGGGACCATTTCATGCAAAGATGGGCTCGATAAAGGACAGAAATGGTATGGACCTAACAGAAGCAGAAGACATTAAGAAGAGGTGGCAAGAATACACAGAAGAACTGTACAAAAAAGATCTTCACGACCAAGATAATCACGATGGTGTGATCACTCACCTAGAGCCAGACATCCTGGAATGTGAAGTCAAGTGGGCCTTAGAAAGCATCACTACAAACAAAGCTAGTGGAGGTGATGGAATTCCAGTGGAGCTGTTTCAAATCCTGAAAGATGATGCTGTGAAAGTGCTGCACTCAATATGCCAGCAAATTTGGATAACTCAGCAGTGGCCACGGGACTGGAAAAGGTCACTTTTCATTCCAATCCCAAAGAAAGGCAATGCCAAAGAATGCTCAAACGACCACACAATTGCACTCATCTCACATGCTAATAAAGTAATGCTCAAAATTCTCCAAGCCAGGCTTCAGCAGTACGTGGACCGTGAACTTCCAGATGTTCAAGCTGATTTTAGAAAAGGCAGAGGAACCAGAGATTAAATTGCCAACATCTGCTGGATCATTGAAAAAGCAAGAGAGTTCCAGAAAAACATCTATTTCTGCTTTATTGACTATGCCAAAACCAATGTTTACATGTTTCCTAATCACACGGTGATGCTGCTCAGCTTTTTCTTGGATGCCATCAATCTGCGCTTAGGTCAGTGCCTTTCAAAGTGGTCACTTGTTGGTCTACAATGAGGTAAGTGCAGAAAGTGAGAGTAGGCATATAGATTTTTTTGAATACAAATTGATATTGTTCTGGCATTTTTACTGTATTTATCAAAAGTGTCAGTCCATGGGGATGAGACATTATAAAAATTAAAGGTCCTTTATTGCAGAGAATGTCCCTGACATTTAACCTATTGTTTTGTTGGAAGATTCAAGGAGAAAAGGTCATCCCAATTTTTAATTTTTTAAAAAAATTTACTAATTCCCTCTGCCTGCAGCACTGACAGAAGAATTTCTTCTTGAACCTGAAGGCTCAGCTTAATATCATTTTCACATGTACATCCTCTGACTACCGTCACCAAGTCAGACTTATTGCTTGCTTTCTGGTGCTCCCCCACACCTTATAACTTTATCTGCTGTTGTTTCATTCTTTGTTTCATAGATATTGTCTAGGTATCTGTCTGTCTTCACTGCGCATTAGGCTGTGAGCCATCAAGGGCAAAGATCATGTTCTGTTTCCACTTGTTAGAGAGCCTGTATCACTGGCACCTCCATTTTGAACACTGCAATTCTGCCTTTTTTCTGTACAAGGCATATAGAACATACCAAGAAAATCTTTGCAGAAAAAGTGTGTAGCTTCCCTATATGCATTACTCATCCAATAATTAATGTGATGTGCTGCCTGTGCCATGAACTGCTATACAAGAAGGTGAACAAGTGACTAAGACCCGTTAAGTTTCTGTCTTCGTACAGTTTACATTCTAGTATGAAGGAATGAATGAACGATAAGGTCAGTGTCCAAGGAGTATTTGAAGAAATACAACAAGGCTCCATGAGTACTGATGTGCTTCTTCAGCTTTATCATCTCGAGACAGCTTTGTCTTGGCTTGGTGAGACAAATCAACCAAGGACAAGCAGTCTGGCTTCCAAAGAATCAGACAGAGGCTGCGCTGAAAGTGCTCCAGGAATAGGCACCAGCCCCAGGATCACTCATTTCAGGGCCCAGTCTTGATAGAAAGAAGTACTGCTTGGTAATCTTGTCACATTGACAGTACTTCGTGGGGACACCCTTATCGTTGTGTCTCAGCCTCACTGTGGGAACTTACAGATTGTGCTGCCAAGAGGGAACATTGAAAAACCAACAACATGAGGAAAGAATAGAACCAATTACTTACTCCTAAAAACCAGGGCCTCTATTTTGGATTTAATTCTGTCTCTGCCAAGCGTAGAGTCCAAGATTCCTAAAGCAGAGCTATTATTTCAAAATGTTTCAAAATGATAGACTAAATTTGAGCAATAACTTCTGTAATCAAGACCAGTGGTTTCTGAGACTTCACTTTTTCATAAGGAGCAACACCCTTTATTGGGACAAAATCTTATGTGAAACCTAAAGTTACAAACTGAATTAATTTATTCATTCCAAAGGTATTACTTGAGCCCTGCCAAATATCAGACATGTACTAGGCACTTTTATCACTAGTAGTAAAAAAAAAAGAGAAAAATGACTGGTTTTCAAAAAGTTTACACCCAAGGGACTTCCCTGGAGGTCCAGCAATTAAGACTCTGTGCTTCCATTGTGGGGGACTTTGGGTCTATCCTGATTGGGGAACTAGGCCCTTGTATCCTGGGTGGTCCCCCAAAACATTCACATCCAAGTGTATGTGCTAGTTGTTCAGTCATGTCTCTTTTTGACCCCATTGACTGTAGCCTCCCAGGCTACTTTGTCCATGGAGTTTTCCAGGCCAAAATACTGGAGTGGATAGACATTCCCTTCTCCAGGGGATCTTTCCCATTCAGGGATCAAACCCAGGTCTCCTGCATTGCAGGCAGACTCTTTACCATCTGAGCCACCAGGAGAGCCTATCCAAGTGTGAGGAGAAGACAATCTTAGCAACAATAACAGAAAAGGGCCACATGCCATGGAAAAAATGAAGGTGAGGAATGGACTTAGAGAATGCCAAGATTGGTGCCATATACAGGGTGATTAGGAAAGGCCTCTTTGATGAGTTAACCTTTGAAGAGACCTAGAGCAAGTGAGGGAAGGAGCCTTTAGGATATGAGGGGGAAGAGCATTTTAAGCAAGAGAGCAAGTGCAAAGGTCCTGAGGTAGTTATATGCATGCAGAGTCCCAGGAATGGCAGGAGGCTGGTGAGGGCTGCAGCAGAGGGATTAAGAGCAAATGAGTCTGGAGAGGTAGTGAGGAGTATGAAGAATGGGCAGATTATGATTAAAAGCTAGTGCTTTGTTTTTTTCTGAATCCTGCATGTAATGCAAAGCTGTTGAAAAATTTTGAGCAGAGGAGGAGAGACATAGTTAGGCTAACATTTTTAAATTGTGCCTCAGGAAGCTGCCCAGCTATGTATCTGTAGTAACTGTAAGGAAAGCAGAGTATATGTGTGCAAATGAAGATGTGATGAGGAAAGCATCTGAATGAAGTGAAACATCTCTTCCGATTGATTCTCATCCCTCAGTGAATTAAGAAGAAGACTAATCAGGCAAGAGTTAGTATGGGAGAAGGGTTGTTAGAGGAGAGGGGAAGGCAGAAAATAGCTTTTCAGCAGAATGGAAGAGTGAATGAGCTAGGAAAATGAAAACTGCCAAGGAGCACAAAATCCTGGTCATGAATTCATCATTTGTGATCCTGAATCCAAAAGGAGACCAGTCAAAAGGGCTGGGTGCTATTCTCCAGCTCCAGTTTGGTTTTGGTTGATACCTTCTTCATCCATCTGCCCTGACAGCTTAGTTGGTAAAGAATCTGCCTGCAATGCAGGAGACCCCAGTTCGATTCCTGGGTTGGGAAGATCTGCTGGAGAAGAGATAGGCTACCTACACTAGTATTCTTGGGCTTCCCTGGTGGCATGCTGGTAAAGAATCCGCCTGCAATGTGGGAGACCTGGGTTCGATCCCTGGGTTGGGAAGATCCTTTGGAGAAGGGAAAAGCTACCCACTCCAGGATTCTGGCCTGGAGAATTCCATGGAATCCATGGGGTCACAAAGAGTTGGACATGACTGAATGACTTTCACTTCACTTTCACTTTCACTTTCTCCATTCATCTGTCATCATCTGGTACTAGGAAGAAGGGGATGGGGTGTCTGGCTTCCCCTAAGTTACAGAAGGAAGAGCTGACTGAATGAAGAAGAAGGGGCAGGGGACAAAGGATAATAATGAGCCCGAGCACCCGATTCTCGGTGGGGGAATGGGAACAGGAAAGGGCAAGATCAAAAAATACTTTAGATCCATTCACTGGGGTCACTGAATGGTGGGGATAGATATTAGAGGTGTTTAAGAAAGTGAGGTAGAAAGATGTACTGAAGAACCAGAGGTAGTGTCTGAACTTATGACATGGGAGGGTCTGGTGCCTCTAGTGTTACAAGGACTAATAAGAGGCCATGGGAAGGGGCAAAGCGGGTAGAGGGCAGATCATAGGAGGAATCAATGTCAAGTCACTGAAAGACTCAAGAAGGACCATCTAAGTGGACACTGAAGCCAGCAGAATCTGGACAGGAGTAAATAGTGTTGGAGAGAGGAGAGGAAGGGCTTTACGGGAATCTACCGATGAACGGGGCGAGGGTAGTCTTGCCACGGGAGCTTCTAAGCCACACGAGGGCAGTTTAGGGTGGAGACAGGGACACTGGCTAGCACGGAAGACCAATTCAATCCTCACTTCTTTTCCTGACGTAATCACTGGGGTACTACCAAGAAACATTCAGGGTTTACACAGAGGACTGGGATGTTTCAGATTGAAGGAGAAGCAAAACTTTGAAGCCTCAAGGTTTTAAATAAGCATTTTGCACAAACACAGCGCCTTACAAATTCCTTGTGTTCATTGGTTTGTGTCTCCCTGTCCTCAGGAATACCCTAGTCTGGGCTTTGTCTACCTGGCACTCCAACACCCAGCCTCTGCAGTCATGTATGTGCATGTGGGCATGTGTGTGCGCAGTCATGTCTGACTCTTTGCAGCCTCATGGACTGCAGCCCGCCAGTCTCTTCTGTCCATGGAGTTTACCAGGCAAGAATACTAGAGTGGGTTACCCTTTTCTCCTCCAGGAGGTCTTCCTGACCCAGGGGTCATACTTGCATCTCGTGCAGTGGCAAGTGGATTCTTTACCACTGTGCCACCTGGGAGGTCTGCAGCCATTTATACACAGCTTTAAATAAGCACCCACTCCTGGTAAGGGCTTGGGACATCTTTCTGTCCACGCTCCACCTGCTGCTGAACATCTTTGGAGCTTCATCTTTGCCTCTGTATTCTAGCCCCTTTTACCGATCTTTTGACTCTTGATTTGGGGATTGTTTATTCTGCTGGACCCAGTCTCTCCCTCCTCTGTGTTAGTGGAGCAGGACTCTATGGTACTTCCCCTCTGTTCCACGTCCTCAGCCTGCCTTGTGTCTGTGGAAAACTTCAGCCAAATAATAAGTTTAACCACAGAAGTGAGAAAATGCAGAAGCAAAAGAAAGCAGTCAAACAGGACATAATAATAATGGTTTAGTCATTAAGCAAAGTCTAGGACCTTTAGTTCCTCCTCAAGGCTACAGATAGTATTTTGGACCATATCCTTTGAGCTGTTTTGTAGATACTGAAACCCCCACCAGGTGGAAGAAGTTAACTACGTGATGACCATATTGTAGCCGTGACACAAACTGCCACATTTCCAAGAAACGAGCTCAAAGAAATGGGAACAAGCTGATCCTGGAACTAAAGATTAACTGTTCTTAAAACAATCAAGAAGACGCTGATCAGAGCAAGGCCATGACCAAATTCAAGGTAACTATCAGAGCTGACTGTGCTGTTTCTGTACATAACTTCACCTATGAAAGATCTTATCCATTGATGGCTGGGAGCAGGGTGAGTTGGCCTTTGTACAAGAGTCTGCTGCCTCTCCACCTCTGTTGCTACCCTAGCCTCCAAAATAAAGAAATCTTTCTTTTTTGCCAACCTTGCCCCTGAGTATTGGCTTTAGAGCCTTGAGCACTTTTAGTAACACTCTCAATGCTAAATGTTCACCTGGTTTTTATGACACCCACAGTTCTGGCTTCCTCTATCAGCCATAAGCATCTTTTCAGGAGGAAGGAAGATAATGGAGCCATTTGTTCCTTAAGTAATATGGTGATGTTCTAGATGGAGAACAATGCTGGGTTACTGAAACCAGATAGAAACATTACAAGTGCATGACATGAAGTGTATATGCTATGAATCATCAGTCATGGTTCTATTTCTTTTGTGACAATGTAAAAATGGACAGCCTGCATCAAGATAAACAGTAAACAAAGAAAACATGAATATCAACTTGGAGAGGAAACACTGTTACCCTATCCAGACTATTTTTTTCTCTCCTGCTAATTCTGACAAGTAGTATCTCTGTCATCTGGGTTCCTAGGTGGCTCAGCAGTAAAGAATCTACCTGCCAACGCAGGAGACACAGGAGATGTGGGTTCGCTCTCTGGTCAAGAAGAACATTGGAGTAGGAAAGGGCAACCCACTCCAGCACTCTTGCCAGGATAATTCCATGGATAGAAGAGCCTGGCAGGCTAAAGTCTGTGTGGTCACGAAGAGACATGGCTGAGCTAGTGAGCACACACACACCCCTCTCTTTCATAACAACCAGGCCCATTATACTACACCTCCCCACCCACACCCCAGTCACACACCAAGGCAGAAACATCTGGGACCAGTACCTCCCTCTCACCACCTTTCAAGTTCTTCCAAGAAACTAGTCAGGCTTAGGTCCTTCTGAAAGACTTTCAGAAAATTCTTTCCTTTTGCTAAACATCTACTTGCATGGGGCCACGTGATTGAATGGGCTTCTCTGATATATCGATTGTCTCCGGGGGTTTCTGGCTGCTTCAGATACAGTGCAACCTCCTAGAGGAGGGACTAGCACCTAGGAGCACCCAGAGCCTCACCGCTGCTTGGTTTGCTGACCTTGTCTGTTTTCCCACTGCATGGCTGATGCCCAGATGTTGTATAGGCAGCCTCGGGAGTAGGGAAGATTATCCTTCGCTGAAGCAGGAGGTGATGAGAATCATAGCTGCTGGAGAAGTCTATGGATTCAGCTCTTTGCTCCTCTGCTTACACACCGTGGCTCCTTAGTCTCATAACTGATATCCTTGTGTAGCATTTTTTCACCTGTAAAATGGGGGTGACGATAGTACCCACCTAACAGATGGTAGTGAGGATTAAAATGACAGTGGATGTAACATGTTCAGTGTCTGTAATAAAATAAACACTCAGTATACGTCTGCTACTGTGTTTGTTTCTTTCCCCTGTGATCTCTGTGCTGGCTTCCCTCAGCAGCTCAAAAGGCTTATAAGCTTTCCCAGCTGCAGTGGGAAAGTTCCATGCTGCAGTTGTGCATACTTTATCATCAATTCAAACTGTTCATAGCTCAGTCAAGCTCCTGGCTTCACTGTTGGGATTTAGATAGTCCTTTGGATGTCCTGGGCAATAGTTATAATGATTAAAGCAGCCCTTTATGGTTCATTAAGTGGTTTCATAGCTTTATTTCCTCGATCTTCTCTCAGCACCAGGACTGCCACATACAGTTGTGGAGGTTGTGTACCGCTCAACTGCAGACTGCACCATTCACATTTTAATCTATGTGAATGGTGCCCCCTAGAGCTTTGCACCAGACTGATTTCCACAGCCATAGCCATGAACCTGCTCATAGTTGCACAATGAGGCTGGTGTTATTATTCTCATTTTAAAAATAAGAAAACTGGGGCTCACAGGAATTAAAAAATCTAAAATACAAAGTAAGAGGTTTTACAAGAGTTTCATGCCTGCTTCTCACAGTCTGTGTGTTTTGTCAGTTGCCAGGAAATTACCCTGGAGAGAAGCAAACAATCAATTTCAAATGGTTTGCCTTATTGCATCTTCTTCTCCACCCCCACACTGAGAAATGGAAAATCCAATAACTAACAAAGAGCACGGTAAGGTCCTTTCCCTTCGTTGAAAGGATTTAATCATTAGGGTGAACTCCACAAATATTTGTGCAGTGGATGTGGGAATGAGTCAGTGAATGCTGTTCTTCCTTGCGCCAAGGCTCCTTGGAACGTCCTGCGTAGTCTTTGGGTGAGAGGACGATTCTGAGCTGGATGGGTCTGTCTGTTGTGAAGCCTGTGTTCACCAGGCTCCTAAGAATGAAGGCACACATGGATGATGACTATTCCATGTACAGCCTGTTCATGGTCCCAGGTTCAACCTCTGTTTGTCAGGACTCACTGGAACATCGACTGAATTTCAGGCAATCAACCAGGTGTCCATTTTCCAAGAGAAAGACTGCAATGTACACAGAGGTTATTTTCAGGACCCATGGCTTTGAATGATCCTCCCTTCCTTTTGCAGTTTGCCTTGGAGTGGGGTCCACCAGGGTCTTGGCAGTAGGAACTGTCTGTCATCTTTCCCTGGCATCTTGTCTGCAGCAAGATTCCCTCCCATCCAGCCCTCATACTGTCTGCCCCAGAGGCACACTGTATTCCACAATGCTTGTCAAATGCTAATTGCTTGGGAAAGGGGGAAATGAGCTTTTTAACAAAGCCACAAAGTTCTCTCCATAGTTCATAGTCTGACCTCAATCCATAATCTGATCCCTCATTCCAGCCCCTTTCCCTTCACTTTCTCATAAACTCCTGATGCACCAGACTGCTGGTAGCTCCCAGACTCTCTACCTCTGTTCTTGCTCTGCTTGTGGAGTCCAGGTTTCTCTGCCTGAGCAGAGTTGTCTCCTGCAATGGGTCTTTCTCTCATGCTTGGTTTGGTCAGCACTAACAGCTCTTTCCTTTTATGTAGGTGTCATCCCAATTTAGAAACATCTCTTTTTTAAATACTCTGCTGCCTATTAGAGTCATCTTGCATGTGTCTTTTTTTTTTTTTTCCTCATCTTTTCTAAAAAAAATCTGGCTGCAGTGGGTCATAGTTGTGGCATGTGGGATGTTTTAGTTGTGGTATGCAAGCTCTTAGTTGGGGTATGTGGGATCTAGTTCCCTGACCAGGGATCGAAACCAAGTCCCCTTGTGTTGGGAGCATGGAGTCTTAGCCACTGGACCACCAGGAAGTCCCCAGTGAATCTGTTCCTCAGCCTTCTATTCAGTTCAGTCGCTCAGTCGTGTCTGACTCTTTGCGATGCCATGAATCGCAGCACGCCAGGCCTCCCTGTCCATCACCAACTCCCGGAGTTCACCCAGACCCACGCCCAACGAATCAGTGATGCCATCCAGCCATCTCATCCTCTGTCGTCCCCTTCTCCTCCTGTCCCCAATCCCTCCCAGCATCAGGGTCTTTTCCAATGAGTCAGCTCTTCGCAT
>SJXQ01011200.1:0-55540 GCA_006408695.1 Aepyceros melampus | reverse complement strand
CAGACAGCCATTTTGCTTTTTTGCATTTCTTTGCCATGGGGATGGTCTTGATCCCTGTCTCCTGTACAATGTCATGAACCTCATTCCATAGTTCATCAGGCACTCTATCTATCAGACCTAGACCCTTAAATCTATTTCTCACTTCCACTGTATAATCATAAGGGATTTGATTTAGGTCATACCTGAATGGTCTAGTGGTGTTGCCCACTTTCTTCAATTTAAGTCTGAATTTGGCAATCAGGAGTTCATGATCTGAGCCACAGTCAGCTCCTGGTCTTGTCTTTGTTGACTGTATAGAGCTTCTCCATCCTTGGCTGCAAAGAATATAATCAATCTGATTTCGGTGTTGACCATCTGGTGATGTCCATGTGTAGAGTCTTCTCTTGTGTTGTTGGAAGAGGGTGTTTGCTATGACCAGTGAATTTTCTTGGCAAAACTCTACTAGTCAAATCAAATCACAAAGCAAGTACAGATTTCAAGTGGGTAGGGCTGGAAGAGACAGATTCCATCCCTTTCTGGGAAGAAGAGCAAAGACTTTGGCCACCTTTAATACACTACAGAAGACATGGTGAAGAGGTCTAACGTAAGTGGAATAGCACCTTAGAAAGGAATAGAAAAGAATAAAACAGGACATCAATATGTTAGGAAATGATGGCTGAGTTTTCTAAAACTAATGGAAGACATCATACTAATAGATTCAAGAAGTCCTACAAACTCCCAGGAAGAAAAATACAAAGAAAATATTATCTAGACACATCATGGCAAAACTGCTAATAAAAGTGAAAACAGAAAGAGAATATTTTAGAACTGCTAGAAAAAAATGACATATTACCTTCAGTGAAACAATGATAATGGTGAAAGATGACTTCTCAAAATAAGTGATAAAATCCAAGGAAAAAAATGGAATGACATATATGCTAAAATATGGGAAAGGATATTCTTTCAAAGAAAGAGTAAAAAAGAAATGCTGTAATGATCAAATGATCAAAACACTGTAACAGAAATAAAGAATTTTTTTTTATAAGGATGCTCTGATGGTTTCATGAGTAGACTGAAATCAACAGAAAAAGTAATAGAGCTAAAAAGTTACAACAAGGTAGCAGGATACAACATCAGCATACAAAAGGAAATTAATTTCCTGTATACTAGCAATGAATAAGTGGAATTTGAAATGAAAAACAACACATTTATACTAACACTATGAAGAATTAAACACTTAGGTATAAATCTAACAAAATATGTACCAGATCGATATGAGGAAGATTCCAAAACACTGACAAAAGAAATCAAAGAACCAAATATAAACAGTCAGAAATTCCATGTTTATGGATAAGAAGATTTGATATCATTAAGATACTAGTTCTCCTTGAATTGATCTATAGATTTACAGCAATCTTAACCAAAATCTCAGAAAGTAATTTTGTAGATATAGATAAACTGATTTTAAAGGTTATATGGGCTTCCCTGGTGGCTCAGAGTTTAAAGTGTCTGCCTGCAAGGCAGGAGACCTGAGTTCAATCCCTGGGTCAGGAAGATCCCCTGGAGAAGGAAATGGCAACCCACTCCAATATTCTTGCCTGGAGAATCCCCTGGACGGAAGAGCCTGGTAGGTTACAGTCCACGAGGTCGCAAAGAGTTGGACGACTGAGCGACTTCACTAAAGGTTATATGGGGAGGCAGAAGAGTCAACTTAATATTAAAAAGAAACAATAAAGTCAGAGTAATAAAACTATACAACTTCCATATTTTCTATAAAGTTACAGTAATCAAGACAGTGTGCTATTAAAAAAAGAATAGACAAATACATTACTGGAACAGAATAAAGAGCTCAGAAACAGACACATTAATATAGGCAACTGATCTCTGACACAGGAGCAAAAGCAATACAATGGAGAAAAGACAGTCCTTTGGACAATGATGGAACAACTGGACATAACATGCAAAAAACAAAAATCTAGACACATGTTTTTCACAAAATTAATGCAAAGTAGATTGCAGACCCAAATGTAAATTGCAAAATTAGGAGAAAATCTAGATGACTTTCTGAAAGGAATAGTTGGTAACTTTAATTAAAATTAAAAACTTCTGCACTGTGAAAGATACTATCAAGACAATGAAAAGACAAGCCACAAATTATGAGAAAATATTTACAAAAGACACATCTGATAAAGGAATGTTATCCAAAATACACAAAGAATTCTTAAACTCAACAATAAGAAGACAAACAAGTTACTGAAAAAATAGGCCAAAAGACATTCATAGACACCTCAGCAAAGAAGGTATACAAGAGACAAATATGCATATGAAAAGATGTTCAATATCATATGTCACTGGGGAATTGCAAATTAAAATAATAAGATACTACTATATATTTATTTTTGTTGTTTAGTCGCTCACTCATGTCCAGCTCTTTTGGGACCCCATGAACTGTAGCCCACCAGGCTCCTCTGTCCATGGGATTTCCCAGGAAAGATACTGGAGTGGGTTTCCATTTCCTTTTTCAGGGTATGTTTCCTGCCAGGGATTGATCTCATGTCTCCTGCATCGCAAGTGGATTCTTTACCACTGAGTTACCTGGGAGGCCCACATGCATCTGTTAGAATGGCCCAAATCCAAAATGCTGACAACAGCAAATGTTGATGACAGTGTGGAACAGCAGAGACTCTCATTCATTCCTAGTGGGATGCAAAATTATATAGACAGCTTAGGAGACAGTTTGAAAGATTAAAAAAAACAACTAAATATATTCTTAAGAGGTGACAAGAATACACAGAAGAACTGTACAAAAAAGATCTTCATGACCCAGATAATCACGATGGTGTGATCACTCACCTAGAGCCAGACATCCTGGAATGAGAAGTCAAGTGGGCCTTAGGAAGCATCACTATGAACAAAGCTAGTGGAGGTGATGGAATTCCAGTTGAGCTATTCCAAATCCTAAAGGATGATGCTGTTAAAGTGCTGCACTCAATATACCAGCAAATTTGTAAATCTCAACAGTGGCCACAGGACTGAGAAAGGTCAGTTTTCATTCCAGTCCCAAAGAAAGGCAATGAATGCCAAAGATGCTCAAACTACTGCACGGTTGTACTCATCTCACATGCTAGTAAAGTAATGCTCAAAATTCTACAAGGCAGGCTTCAGCAGTATGTGAACCGTGAACCTCCAAATGTTCAAGCTGTTTTAGAAAAGGCAGAGGAACCAGAGATCAAATTGCCAACATCTGCTGGATCATCGAAAAAGCAAGAGAGTTCCAGAAAAACATCTATTTCTGCTTTATTGACTGTGCCAAAGCCTTTGACTGTGTGGATCACAGTAAACTGTGGAAAATTCTGAAAGAGATGGGAATACCAGACCACCTGACCTGCCTTTTGAGAAATCTGTATGCAGGTCAGGAAGCAACAGTTAGAATTGGACATGGAACAACAGACTGGTTTCAAATAGGAAAAGAAGTATGTCAAGACTGTACAATAGTTACCCTGCTTATTTAACTAATACGCAGAGTACATCATGAGAAATGCTGGGCTGGATGAAGCATGAGCTGGAATCAAGATTGCTGGGAGAAATATCAATAACCTCAGATATCCAGACGACACCACCCTCATGGCAGAAAGTGAAAAAGAACTAAAGAGCCTCTTGATGAAAGTCAAAGAGAGTAAAAAGTTGGCTTAAAGCTCAACATTTAGAACTAAGATCATGGCATCCAGTCCCATCACTTCATGGCAAATAGATGGGGAAACAGTGGAAACAGTGGCTGACTTTATTTTGGGGGGCTCCAAAATCACCATAGATGGTGACTGCAGCCATGAATTTAAAAGACGCTTACTTCTTGGAAGGAAATTTATGACCAACCTAAACAGTATATTATAAAGCAGAGATATTACTTTGCCAACAAAGGTCCATCTAGTCAAGGCTATGGTTTTGGTTTTACCAGTATTCATGTCTGGATGTGAGAGTTGGACTAGAAAGAAAGCTGAGTGCTGAAGAATTGATGCTTTTGAACTGTGGTGTTGGAGAAGACTCTTGAGTCTTCTCTGCAAGGAGATCCAACCAATCCACCCTATAGGAGATCAGTCCTGAGTGTTCTTGGAAGGACTGGTGTGGAATCTGAAACTCCAATATTGTGGCCACCTGATGCGAAGAACTGTCTCATTGGAAAAGATCCTGATCCTGGGAAAGATTGAAGGTGGGAGGAGAAGGGGATGGCAGAAGATAAGATGCTTGGATGGCATCACTGACTTAATGGATATGAGTTTGGGTAAACTCCGGGAGCTGGTGATGGACAGGGAGGCCTGGCATCCTGCAGTCCATGGTGTTGCAAAGAGTCAGATATGACTGAGTGACTGAACTGAACTGAACTATATTCTTATCAGATTATCTAGCAATCATGATCTTTGGTATTTACTCAGATGAGTTAAGAATTTACGTTCAAACAAACCTTACATGTGTACATTCATAGCAGCTTTATTCATAACTGCCAAAATTTGGAAGCAATCACAATGCCCTTCAACAGGTGAATGGATAAATTAACTATAGTACATCCAAAAATGGATTGTTATTCAGCACTAAAATGAACTGAGCTATCGAGCTGTGAAAAGATATGGCAGAAATGTAAATGCAAAATGCATATTACCAAGTAAAAGAAGCCAATCTGAAAAGATTACTGTAAGATTCTAACTATTTGATATTTTAGAAAGGCAAAACTAGGGAGACAGTAAGATCAGTGGTTGTCAAAGGCTGAAAGGGAGGTTGGAATGAAGAGGCAGAATACACAGGAGTTTTAGGACTGTGAAACTTTTCCGCATGATTTGATAATGGATACACATGTATTGTACAGCTGTAAATATCAACAGAATGTAAAAGACCAAGAATGAACCCTACTATAAACTACAGACTTTGGGTGTCAATGTAGATTCATCAGTGTAAAAAAATGTACTACTCTGGTTAGAGATGATGATAGTGGGGAACATTTTGAGTGTATAGGTATAGAGAATATATGAGATCTCTGTACTTTCTATTCAATTTTGCTGTTAATCAAAAAGAACTCTAAAAATAACTCCTATTAAAAAGTATTGACGGGCTTTCCTGGTGGTCCACTGGTTAAGAATCTCCTGCCAATGCAGAGGACGTAAGTTCTATCCCTGACCAGGAAGATCCTACATGCCATGGGGCAAAACTAAAACTGTGCACCACAACTTATTAAAGTGGTGCCAGTGTTCCACAATAAGGGAAAGCACCATGATGAGAAGCTCATGCACTGCAACTAGAGAGCAGTCCCTGTTCACCGAGAAACAATGAAAACCCAACACAGCCACAAAAAATTAAACAAATTTAAAAAAAGTATTGAGATAAATTCATAAAATCTAATTAAATGGAAAACTATACAGTGTTCATAGACTAAAGCCTTATTATTACAAAAATATTTTCTATAAATCAGTCTATAGATTCAAAGTAATCCCAGTCAAAATCTCAGCAAGCATTTTGAAAGCAACAACTGATAAGCTGCTTGTAAATTTTATATAGAAATTCAAAAGGCCAAGTATATCCAGGAATATATTTTTTGAATATTATTTATTTATTTTAATTGAAGGCTAATTACTTTACAATATTGTAGTAATTTTTGCTATACATTGACATGAATCAGCCATGGGTGTACATGTGTCCCCCTCCTGAACCCCGCTCCTACCTCCCTCCCCATCCCATCCCTCAGGGTTGTCCCAGTGCACCGGCTTTGGGTGCCCTGTTTCATGCATTGAACTTGGACTGGTGATCTATTTCACATATGGTAACATACATGTTTCAATGCTATTCTCTCAAGTCATCCCACCCTCGCTTTCTCCCACAGAGTCCAAAAATCTATTCTTTATATCTGCATCTCTTTTGTATCTGCATCTCTTTATATCTGCATCACATATAGGGTCATCATTACCATCTTTCTAAATTTCATATACATGTGTTAATATACTGTATTAGTTTTTCTCTTTCCGACTTTCTCATGTCCATAAGTCTATTCTGTATGTCTGTCTGTCTATTACTGCCCTGTACATAAATATTTCAGCATCATTTTTCTAGATTCCATATATATGTGTTAAATATATTTATCTCTCTTTCTGACTCATTTCACTCTGTATATGGGTTCTAGGTTCATCCACATCATCATGACTGACTCAAATGTATTCTTTTTAACAGTTGAGTAATACTCCATTGTGTATATGTACCACAGCTTTCTTACCATTCGTCTGCCCATGGACATCTAGGTTGTTTCCATGTCCGGGCTATTGTAAACAGTGCTGCAATGAACATTGGGGTACACGTGTCTCTTTCAATTCTGGTTTCCTCGGTGTGTATGCCCAGCAGTGGGATTTCTGGGTCATAAGGCAGTTCTATTTCCAGTTTTTTAAGGAATCTCCACACTGTTCTCTATAGTGGGTGTATTAGTTTGCATTCCCACCAACACTGTAAGAGGGTTCCCTTTTCTCCACACCCTCTCCAGAATTTATTGTTTGTAGACTTTTTAATAGCAGCCATTTTGACCAGCATGAGATGGTACCTCATAGTGGTTTTGATTTGCATTTCTCTGATAATGAGTGATGTTGAGCATCTTGTGTTTGTTAGCCATCTGTATGTCTTCTTCAGAGAAATGTCTGTTTAGCTCTTTGGCCCATTTTTTGATTGGGTTGTTTATTTTTCTGGTATTGAGCTGCATGAGCTGCTTGTATATTTTGGAGATTAATTCCTTGTCAGTTGCTTCATTTGCTATTATTTTCTCCCATTCTGAAGGCTATCTTTTCACCTTGCTTATAGTTTACTTCATTGTGCAGATGCTTTTAAGTTTAATTAGGTTTCATTTGTTTATTTTTGCTTTTATTTCCATTACTCTGGGAGGTGGGTCATAGAGGATCCTGCTGTGATTTATGTCAGAGAGTGTTTTGCCTATGTTTTCCTCTAGGAGTTTTATACCTTTTTCAGGGACAGTTTTGTGGGATTGTTATTTTCCTTAAGGTGGGTGATAATTTCCTATTTCTTGGTATGCCTTGTGCCTTTTTTGTTGAAAACTAGACATTTGAATTTAATTATGTGATATCTCTGGAAATTAGATTCTTTCCCGTCCCCAAGTTTTGCTGTTTTTTTTGTTTGTTTGTGTATGTGTTAGTCTATAGGCTGTCTCTGTGCCAAGTATCAGTCTGAAGTGCACCTTCCCCTGGGCATGTTGGGATCACTTTCTAATTTTCCCTGTCTATGTAGTTCCTTTTGAATGTCCCAATATTTAGTATCTGGCTCCCAGAAAAAGAGAAAACTGAAAGCTGGAGGGAGAACAAGATGGTGCAACAGTAGGTGGATGTGGAGTACATCTCTCTGCATGGATACATCAGGAATACACCTTCAGACACAGAAGTGCATGCAGAACACCAGCTGAGAGTGGACATGAGTCTCTGACCAGAAGTAAAGAATATATAGAACCACGCAAAACTTGGTAGGATGAAGGAACTAGGGGGACAAACAGGAGTGTTAGTAGGACTGGACCTGCCCTCAGCAGGTGGAGGAACTGAAGCAGGGGTCCAATCCCCACACTGGGGCAATTGTCTGAGTCAGAGGAGGAACATTTAAGGCTGAGAGTGAAACAGCTGATCTGTGGCAGCCTAAATACAATGAGAATCAGACAGTCCTTGCTGCAGCCATACAAACCCCTGACAGGAATGTGGATCCCCTGGAAGGTGAAGTGGCTGGGAGCTGGAGTTTGAGGATTGTGGAGTAATCCCAGGGCGAGGGCTGCTGTTGATTGTGGAGAGATAGATTGAGGGGATGTGAGCAAGGAGATTGTGGTGGGAAATGCCTGTGGAGGAAAGCCGTGCAGCCATGGAAGCAAGGCAATACTGCTGTCATGCATAGGGGGTAGAGCCATCACCATAGCCTCTCTCAATCCACACCAGCGTCAGCAGCTGAACAATAGAGATGCTGGCCCATCAAATGTCTGACACACTGAAGCACAGAATAGGACTCCATCCAGGGTGCCCCTTTAAGTGCCTGACATGCCCATCTACAGAATAGGACCTCAGCCAAGGGGGCCCATCTATGTGCCTGACACGCCAAAGAACAGAGAAGGACTGCAGGCAAGGGAGCCCTCTAAGTGCCTGAATGGGCAGAGCTACAGAGAAAGCCTGGCCAAAGAGGCCTTTGATCACCAGCTACAAGAGGCTCGAAAAAAGACTCTGATATGGCCATAACTCCTGTGTTGGAAGCAGTCCATGTTCCTGCACACTTGGCGCTACCAGTGACCTTGCATGACAAGCAACTGTACCACCTTCACACAACTCTCACTGGGGAAGAGCTGCCACAGGCGAAAAAGCCTTGAGTCTGTGCGTGCAGGGTAACTGCAGTAGTGTCTGACTCTTTGTGACCCTGTAGACTGTGGCCTGCCTGGCTTCTCTGCAAGGGAAGGTGGTTCTCCAGGGAAGAATACTGGAGGGTATTGGCCAATACTGGTTGCCATACCCTTCTAGAGCACTGTATTTCCTGCTGCTCTAGTCACCAACTCCCCTGAGAACCTGGTGCTGCCAGAACCCCTGTGACTCAAGCAGCTGCCCCACCTCCACACGTGGCCCTCAGAGAGGCAAACCCAGGCCCTCCAGGGTAGTCTCAGGAGCAAACCCCAGTGGACGATCCACATGCAGAGGTGGAAGTAAAACCACAATAGAAACCCAGGGGCAGTGTGGCTAAGGAAGAAGACCCAAAACCCTCCCACCAGCTGTGCAAGCTGCAGATTAAATCCACATGATCAACTAGAAAGACTCTGTTTCTATGGAATATATAAAAGGACACTGAGAGTTCCTTCAAAAGGAATCACACTAGTTCTGATAGCTGTGGACACTGGAGACAAGAACACACAGGAGTAGGACCAGATTAGAATCTGAGTGGCCCCCACGGCAGGTCCAGAGATCAGCACAGTGTTGGAGGGCATCCTAGGGAGGTGAGGTAGACTGATTCCCAGCAAGGAAAAGGACTCTGACAGCAGTGTCTCAAGAAAAACATTTATTATTCTTATGTTTTGACTTTTTCTGTAGATTCTTTTGGATTCCACCCCCCCACACACCCCATTGTAGTTGTCAATTTTATTGGTACTATGAAATCTAATTAAATTTTGAGCTTTTTTTTTTTCTCAGTCACATTTTTTTATTGTTGTTATAAACCTTTGTCTCTCATTGGGCTTTTAAGTTCTGTGGAATTTTCATTTTTTTCTTTCTTCTTCCTTTTTTTTCCTCTCTGTTTTTATAATTTTAACTTTAAATTTTTTAAACCTATTATATTTTTTATACATCTATTACTTTCTTTGCCTTTCCTACTGTTCTTTTCCACGTGCAGTTAAACTTTAATTATATAAAACTTCATCTACCTCTATTTAACTGTGCATATCTATTCTTTCTTTTCTTTCTTTCCTTTCCTCTCAATATATTTGTTAGTTTTGTTTTCATTGATTTATTTCCCAGTTGACATCTTGCTGTAGTTTTCCTTTACATTTTGTGTTTTAGTTAATTTGGCTCTTAACTGCTAAATATTTTTTTATTTCTTTTGTTTCCCAGATCAAACTACTGTACTCTATTTTTGCTGGACTGTTTTGACTTTGCTCATGGGTGGATATGTATATGTGTATGTTCCATTATTTTAATTATTATTTGCCTGATTTTGTAACTGCCATTTGTCTGGGGTTCACCTTTGGCTTCTTGTTTTTGGATATTTGTTTTAATCTCATTTAATGCCATAACAAACCATTGTGGAATCTTTGTTCCTGACCAGAGATCAAGCCCTGAGCCTTTGGAATGGGAGCACTGAATCCAAGATCCTAGACGACTAGAGAACTAACCCTAGGGAGTATCAGATGGTGAGAACTCACACAAAGGAAACCACTTGAGTACAACACCCAGCATCACCCAACCACTAGTAGCACTCTGGGCAGGACACTTCATCTAAACAACAAACAAAACAAAATTACGAAGACAATCATTAGCAGACAGGACTACCACCTCACTGAGCCTTGTACATCAGAGGAAAATCAAACAAACAAATAAAATTTCACCACAAATCTCACCCTATATGAACCTTACACAAACCACTGGACCAACCTTAGGAGGACAGAAACCAAACGAAAGAAAGAATTCAACCTTGAAGCCTGGGAAAAGGGGACCTCAAACACAGTAAGTTAAAAAAAAATGAAAAGGCAGAGAATACTACACAAATGAAGGAACAAACTAGAAACACAGAAGTCCAATTAAATGAAGAGGAAATAGGTAAACTGCTGGAAAAAGAATTCAGAATGATGATAGTAAAGATGAACAAAACCCCTGAAAACAAAATGTAGAAAATGCAAGAATCAATCAACAAAGACCTAGAAGAATTAAAGAATAAACATACAGAGATAAACAACACAATTACCAAAATTAAAAATACTCAGGAAGGAATCACTAGCAGAATATCTGAAGCAGAGGAATGAACCAGTGAGCTGGAAGATAAAATAATGGAAATAACTGCTGAAGAACAGAATAAAGTAAAAAAGAATGAAAAGAATTTAGGATAGTCTCAGAGACCTCTGGGACAATATCAAATTCACCAACATTTGAATTATAGGGGTCCTAAAAAAAGAAGAGAAAAAGAAAGAGTATGAGAAAATTTTTGAAGATTATGGTTGAAACTTTCCCTAATAAGGAAAAGGAAATAGTCAGTCAAATCTAAAAAGCACAAAGAGTCCTATACAAAGTAAATTCAAGGAGAAACATGCCAACACACATACTAATAAAACTAACAAAGACTAAACACAAAGAAAGAATATTAAAAGCAGCAAGGGAGAAGAAACAAGTAACATGCAAGGGAAACCTCATACGCTTAACAACTGATCTTTCAGCAGAAGCTGCAGGCCAGAAAGGAATGGCAGAATAAAGTACTGAAAAGGAAAAATCTACAACCAAGATTACTGTACTTGGCAAGGATCTCACTCAAAATTGATAGAGAAATAAGAAGCTTTTCAGAAAAGCAAAAGTTAAGATAATTCAGTACCAACAAACTAGGTTTACAACAAATGTTAAAGGGACATATAGAGTCAAGAAATACAAAAGAAAAAAAAGATACACAATATCAACCCCAAACAATTAAGAAAATGGCAATAGGAACATATGTATCAATAATTACTTTAAATGTAAATGGATTAAATGCTCCAACCAAAAGACACAGACTGGCTAAATGAATACACAAACAGGACCCATATATATGCTGTCTACAAGAAACCCACTTCAGACCTCAAGACACATATAGACTGAAAGTGAGAGGATGGAAAAATATATTCCATGCAAATGGGAAGCAAAAGAAAGCTGGAGTAGCAACCTCATATCAGAGAAAATAGACCCTAAAATAAAGAAGATTGCAAGAGATAAGGAAGGACACTACATAATGATCAAGGAATCAATCCAAGAGGAAGACATAACAATTGTAAATATCTATGAACCCAACATAGGAGCATCTCAGTTCACAAGACAAACACTAACAGACATAAAAGGAGAATTTGACAGTAACACAATAATAGTAGGAGACTTAACACCCCACTCACACCAATGGACAGATAATCAAAATAGAAAATTAATAAGGAAACACAAGTCATAAAGGATACATTAGATGAGATGGATCTCACTGATATCTTCAAGACATTCCATCCAAATGCACAGTACACCTTCTTCTCAAGTGCACAGGGAACGTGTCTCCAGGATAAAGATCTTGGGTCACAAATCAAACCTCAGTAAATTTAAGATTATACAGAGTGAAGTAAGACAGAAAGAAAAACACCAATACAATATACTAACACATATATATGGAATTTAGAAAGATGGTAATGATAACTCTGTATATGAGACAGCAAAAGAGACCCAGATGTATAGAACAGACTTTTGGATTTTGTGGAAGAGGGAGAGGGTGGGATGATTTGGGAGAATGGCATTGAAACATGTATACTATCATGTAAGAAATGAATCGCCAGTCTAGGTTCGATACAGGATACAGGATGCTTGGGGCTGGTGCACTGGGATGACCCAGAGAGATGATATGGGGAGGATGGTGGGAGGGGGGCTCAGGATTGGGAACTCATGTACACCCATGGCAGATTCATGTCAATGTATGGCAAAACCAACACAGGATTGTAAAGTAAAAGAAAATAAATAAATAAAATTAAATTTAAAAAAAAAGAAAATTGAAATCATATCAATCATCTTTTCTGACCACAATGCTAAGAGACAGATATCAATTACAAGAAAAAAGCTGTAAGAAACACAAACACATGGAGATTAAACAACACATTTCTAAATAACCAACTGGTTACTAAAGAAATTAAAAAGGAAATAAAGAATTACTAGAAATAAATGACAATGAAAACACTACTCAAAACTATGGGATGCGGCAAAAGCAGTTCTAAGAGGGAAGTTATAGCAATACAATCCTACCTCGGTAGACAACCTAACTTTACACCTAAACAATTGGAAGAGAAGAACAAAAACACATCAAAATTAGCAGAAGAAAAGAAATCATAAAGATCTGAGCAGAAATAAATGAAAAATAAATGAAAGAAATAATAGTAAAGATTAATAAAACTAAAAGCTGGTTCTTTGAGAAGATAAACAAAATTGACAAGCCTTTAGCCAGGCTCACCAAGAAAAAAAGAGAGAAGAATCAAATCAAGAAAATGAGCAATGAAAAAGGAGAGGTTACAACAGACAATGCAGAAATACAAAGGATTTTAAGAGACTATTATGAACAACTATATGGCAATAAAATGGATAACCTGGAAGAAATAGACAGATTCTTAGAAAAGTTCAATCTTCCAAGACTGAACCAGGAAGAAATAGAAATCATCAATGACCCAATTATAAGCACTGAAATTAAAGCAGTGATCAAAAATCTCCCCCCAAAAAACAAAAGCCCAGCAACAGATGGCTTCACAACAGAATTCTATCAAATGTTTAGGGAAAAGCTAATGTCTATCCTTCTAAAACTTTTTTTTAAAAATTGCAGAGGAAGGAACACTTCTAAACTGATTCTATGAGGCCACCATCACCCTGATAACAAAACTAGACAAAGACAACACAAAAAAAGAAAACTACATGCCAATATAACTGATGAACGTAGATGCAAAAATCCTCAACAATATTTTAGCAAACAGAATTCAGCAAAACATCACAAAGCTTATACACCATGATCAAGCTGGGTTTATTCCAGGAATGCAAGGATTCTTCAATATATGCAAACCAATCAGTGTGATACACCATATTAACAAATTGAAAGATAAAACCATATGATCATCTCAGTGGATGCAGAAAAAGCCTTTGACAAAATTCAACACCCATTTATGATTAAATCTCTTCAAAAAATGCACCTAGAAGGAACCTACCTCAACATAGAAAAGGCCATATATGATAAGCCTACTGCAAACATTATTCTCAATGGTGCAAAACTGAGAGCATTCCCCCTAAGATCAGAAACAAGACAAGGGTGTCCACTTTCACCACTATTAATCAACATAGTTCTGGAGGTCCTAGCTACAGGAATCAGAGAAGAAAAAGAAAAGGAATCCAGATTGGAAAAGAAGAAGTAAAGNAAGGTCCGTCTAGTCAAGGCTATGGTTTTTCCTGTGGTCATGTATGGATGTGAGAGTTGGACTGTGAAGAAGGCTGAGCACTGAAGAATTGATGCTTTTGAACTGTGGTGTTGGAGTAGACTCTTGAGAGTCCCTTGGACTGCAAGGAGATCCAACCAGTCCATTCTGAAGGCGATCAACCCTGGGATTTCTTTGGAAGGAATGATGCTAAAACTGAAGCTCCAGTACTTTGGCCACCTCATGCGAAGAGTTGACTCATTGGAAAAGACCCTGATGCTGGGAGGGATTGGGGGCAGGAGGAGAAGGGGACGACTGAGGATGAGCTGGCTGGATGGCATCACGGACTCAATGGACGTGAGTCTGAGTGAACTCCGGGAGTTGGTGATGGACAGGGAGGCCTGGCGTGCTGTGATTCATGGGGTCGCAAAGAGTCGGACACGACTGAGCGACTGAATGGAATGGAACGGAAAGAATAAAGCTATAGATTAAAAATAAATAAGCAAAATAAAATTGCAAGGAAATCTTTAAGATCTTTAATGATAAACTTCTTACCCCTAAAAATTATTTTTAATAGTAAATCACCTGTAAAGAAGTAATTCACTTTTTCTGCATTATTTTATAATTTGATCAACCTAAAACACATGATTGTAAAATTATATTTCCATTTAAATGTTTCTGAGAATCATATTTTAGAATTGTAAAATGCAAGCAGTATTAGAACAAGTTCAAACCGTTAGTGATAATATCTCTCTGCTCCATATGTAGGCTTATGAGCATATGGAAAAAGTCACATATCTATGAGGATTAGTTCATATCCATACTTGTTATCTCCTGGAGCCCTCCACTATAACACAGCAGTCCCAACCCCTTTCTGTTCCTTAGTGAAGCTTTCTTCTTCCTTCCACATGGATTATTCCAAACATACTAACTTCTCCCACCAGGGTTTCCCTGGTGGCTCAGATGCCAAAGAATCTTCTTGCAATGAGGGAGACCCAGATTCAATCCCTAGTTTGGGAAGATCCCCTGGAGAAGGGAATGTTTACCCACTCCAGTGTTCTTGCCCAGAGAATTCCATGGACAGAGGAGCCTGGTAGGCTGCAGTCCATGAGACCGGAAAGAGCCAGACGTGACTGAGTGACTAACAAGTTTCACCTTCACCTACAGTGCTCTGGCTTCAGTCACCATCTGCAGGGTTTTGGAGCCAAAAAAATAAAGTCTGTCACTGTTTACATTGTTTCCCCATCTATTTGCCATGAAGTGATGGGACCAGATGCATCTTAGTATTTTGAATGTTGAGTTTTAAGCCAGCTTTTTGACTCTCCTCTTTCACTTTCATCGAGACTCTTTAGTTCTTCTTTACTTTCTGTCCTAAGGGTGGTGTCATCCACGTATCTGAGGTTATTGATATTTCTCCCAGCAATCTTGATTCTGGCTTGTGCTTCATCCAGCCTGGCATTTCCCATGATGTACTCTGCATATAAGTTAGATAAGCAGGGTAGCAATATATGGCCTTGATGTACTGTTTTCCCAATTTGGAACCAGTCCATTGTTCCATTTCCAGTTCTAACTGTTGCTTCTTGACCTGCATTTGACCTCCATATTTCTCAGGAGGCAGGTCAGGTGGTCTGGTATTCCCAGCACTTGAAGAATTTCCTATAGTTAGTTGTGATCCATATAGTCAAAGGCTTTGGCGTATTGAGTAAAGCAGAAATTGATGTTATTCTGGAACTCTCTTGCTTTTTCCATGATCCAGCAGATGTTGGCAATTTGATATCTGGTTCCTTTACCTTTTCTAAATCCAGTTTGAAAATCTGGAATTTCTCAGTTCACTTACAGTTGAAGCTTGGCTTGGAGAATTTTGAGCATTACTTAACTAGCATGTGAGATGAGTGCAATTGTGCAGTAGTTTGAACATTCTTTGGCATTGCCTTTCTTTGGAATTGGAAAGAAAACTGACCTTTTCCAGTCCCATGGCCACTGTTGAGTTTTACAAATTTGCTGGCATATTGAGTGCAGCACTTTCACAGCATCATCTTTTAGGATCTGAAATAGCTCAACTGGAATTCCATCACCTCCACTGACTTTGTTCATAGTCATGCTTCCCAAGGCCCACTTGACTTCGCATTCCAGGATGTCTGGCTCTAGGTGAGTGATCACACCATTATGGTTATCTGGGTCATGAAGATCTTTTTTGTACAGTTCTTCTGTGTATTCTTGCCACTCTTCTTAATATCTTCTGCTTCTGTTAGGTCCATACCGTTTCTGTCCTTTATTGTGCACATCTTTGCATGAAATATCCTCTTGGTATCTCTGATTTTCTTGAAGAGATCTCTAGTTTTTCCCATTCTATTATTTTCCTCTATTTCTTTCATCGATCACTGAGGAAGACTTTCTTATCTCTCCTTGCTATTCTTTGGAACTCTGCATTCAAGTGGGTATATCTTTCCTTTTCTCCTTTGCTTTTAGATTCTATTCTTTGCTCAGCTATTTGTAAGGCTTTCTGAGACAACTATTTTGCCTTTCGCATTTCTTTTTCTTGGGGACGGTCTTGATCACTGCCTCCTGTAGAATATCACAAACCTCTGTCCATAGTTCTTCAGGCACTCTGTCTATCAGATCTAACCCATTGAATCTATTTGTCATTTCCACTGTCTAATCATAAGAGGTATTGATTTCGGTCATACCTGAATGGTCTAGTGGTTTTCCCTACTTTCTTCAATTTAAGTCTGAATTTGTCTATAAGGAGTTCGTGATCTAAGCCACAGTCAGCTCCCCGTCTTGTTTTTGCTGACTGTATAGAGCTTCTTCATCTTTGGCTGCAAAGAATATAATCATTCTGGTTTAAGTATTGACCATCTGGTGATGTCCATGTATAGAGTTGTCTCTTGTGTTGTTAGGAGAGGGTGTTAGCTATGACCAGTGCATTCTCTTAGTAAAATTCTATTAGCCTTTGCCCTGCTTCATTTTGTACTCCACAGCCAAACTTGCCTGTTACTCCAGGTGTTTCTTGACTTCTACTTTTGCATTCCAGTTCCCTACGATGAAAAGTATATCTTTTTGGGGTGTTAGTTCTAGAAGGTCTTGTAGGTCTTCATAGAACCGCTCAAGTTCAACTTCTTTTGGCATTAGTGGTTGGGGCATAGACTTGGGTTACTGTGATATTGAATGGTTTGCCTTGGAAATGAACAGAGATCATTCTGTCGTTTTTGAGACTGCACCCAAGTACTGCATTTTGGACTCTTTGCTGACTATGAGGGCTACTCAATTTCTTCTAAGGGATTCTTGCCCACAACAGTAGATATAATGGTCATCTGAATCAAATTTGCCCATTCCAGTCCATTTTAGTTCATAGATTCCTAAAATGTTGATATTCACTCCTGCCATCTCCTTTTTCACCATTTCCAGTTTACCTTGATTCGTGGACCTTACATTCCAGGTTCCTATGTTCTTTACAGCCATGGACTTTACTTCCATCACTGGTCATACCCACAACTGGGCATTATTTTCATTTTGGCTCCATCTCTTCATTCTTTCTTGAGCTATTTCTCCACTCTTCTCCAGTGGCATACTGGGCACCTAGTAGCCTGGGGAGTTCATCTTTCAGTGGCTACAGTCCATAGGGTCACAACGAATCAGAAACAACTCAGCGACTAACACACAACATAATATCCCCATTTCTCCCTCTTATCCATTGTGCTATTATCATTTTTTATTCCTATATATTATATAAACTCTATAATACATTGTTATTTTTATTATAAAGATTATTTTTCAAAGAAATGCATATATGAAGGAAGAGAGTCTTTCATATTTTCTCACATATTTACCATATCCTCAATGTTCCATTCTCTTTATGGTTCTAAGTTTCCATCTGGCATCATTTTCCTTCATCCTAAAACTTCCTTTATGATTTCCTGAAGTGCAAATATGCTGGCAATGAATTATATCAGCTTCTTTTTTGGGGGGGGGGTTGGTCTGGAAATTTCTTTATTTCACATTCATTTCAGAAGAATATTTTTACTGGATATAGAATTCTAAATTGATGGTTTTTTCAACTCAGCATTTTCTATTATCTTCTATTTCTGTTAAAATATATATATATTTGAGATTTCTATTTCTATTTTCTTTAGGACTACTTTGTTTCTAATAGAAATCAGTGATTTTTCTTATTTTGTCCCTCTGTGTGTGTCTTTTTTTTTTCCTTTAAGCTGCTTTAAAGGCTTTTAAAATTATTTTTTTCATAATTTCATTACTATATGCTTTATGTAGTTTTATGTTTACTCTGCTTGAGGCCCATTGAGCTTCTTGGATCAAGGGACACAGAGATTTCTTCAGATTTGGAGATTTTTCAGCCATATGTCCCTGTCCCAACCTTTCTTTCTGGAACTCCAATTACATATGTTAGACTTCTTACAGTCCCTGAATTCACTGAGGCTCTTTTACTATTTTTTTTTTTTTTGGTCATATCTTTTTATTTCTTCTTCTGTTTTTAATGAGAAGATAATTACTTTATGATATTGTGTTGATTTTTCCTTAAATCAACATGAACTTTTTTCCTCTCTGTGCTTCAGTTTGAATAGTTTCTACTGCTGTGTCTTCAAGTTCTATAGTCTGTTTTGGGGGGCAAGGTGGGGGCGGGTGGTTAGGAAG
This sequence comes from Aepyceros melampus, assembly GCA_006408695.1. Classification (NCBI taxonomy): domain Eukaryota; kingdom Metazoa; phylum Chordata; class Mammalia; order Artiodactyla; family Bovidae; genus Aepyceros; species Aepyceros melampus. The sequence goes on along the minus strand of SJXQ01011200.1, from coordinate 37,263 downwards.
GGTTGGAAGGTTATCATCTGCTGTTATACTCATTCAGTTAACATTTCATTTCTGATATTGTGTTTCTCAGTTTTAGACGTTCTATTGGTTCTGTTTATCATTTATATCTTCATTATATTTATATTTTCATTTAAATTACTGTGCATATATATCAGAGTTGCTCTAAATCTGTATCTGCTATAATTCCATTATTTCTGTCATTCCTAGATTTGATTCTACTAACTGATTTGTCTCCCAGTTATAAGTCACATTTTCCTGCAACTTAGAATGCCCAATTTTTAATTGAATCAAAGATATTATGGATGCTATATTACTTAGTATTTGGATTGTGTTGTCTTCCTTTTAAGGAGTGTTGAAATATATTTTGACAGTCAGTTAACATTACCTGTAAGTGAGCTTGATCTTTTCAAGGCTCATTTTTCTGCTCTATTAAGGTAGGTCAACAGCAGACTTTATTGCTAGTTTAATCCTACTACTAAGACATAACTCTTCTGGGGTTTCAAATGACATGCCAGGTATTCAGTGAAGTTTCTTCAATATGACTGGTTGGAACTTAGTTGCTAGGCTGTGTGATGTCTGGAAACCACATAGCTCACAACTACCCAGTTACATCATTACCCAACATTATGTAGCTTCTCATATATATTTACATCTTAGTACCCAGCAAAAAATTCAAAGTGAATATGATACAGATTTCTGGAGTGATTTTTCTACATAATTCTCCCCCCTCTGATGTTCTTTATCACAAATTTTAGTACTTTTGTACTCCACAAATTCCAACATTTTTCTCATTAACTCAGGAATACTGCTAGATTTTGCTTTTCACCCTCTCTGAAGCACAGTACAGAAGGTGCCTGCAAGCCAAAAGCTTATCTTAGGGATCTTTTCTTTTTTCTTTTTTTCAGCGAAAACATATCTACAATGCCTGTTGTCCAATAACAAAAAAGCATTATTTTATGTTTTATACAGTTTCATATTTTTTTAATAGTGAAAGAATAAATGGAAAATGAAATGGCAACCCTCCTCAGTGTTCTTGCTTGGAAAATCATATGGACAGAGAAGCCTGGAGTCAGACATGACTTAGTGACTAAACAGCAATAACAAAAGGCTAGACTTAGAAGGACTAGACTTAAGGCTAGACTTAAAAGGAAGTCCAAATCTTCATTTTACAGATGAAGCAAAAGAGGCATAGAGAGAGACTGTGACACATCCAAGGTCACACAGCTACTAGTAAAAGCATTAAGCTCAGAATCTATATTTCCTAACTCTTAAGTCCAACGCCTTTCTATTCCAGCATGTTGCCTCCTACAGAATGCCTAACAGACAGTGCTGTATTCATTTCCTAGGGATGCTATAGCAAATTATCAACAAACTAGATGGCTTAAAACAGGAATGTATTATCTTACAATTCTAGAGACCATCAATCTAAATTCAAGGTGTCAGCAAGCTTCTGGAGGCCCAGATGGAGAATTCATTTCATAACTCTCTCCTAGTTTCTGATGTTCCCTGGCATTCCTTGGCTTATAGAAAAATCACTCCAATCCCTGCCTTTTTTCAAAAGACCTTGCATTTGTGTGTTTATTTCCTTTTTTAAATTTTATTTTATTTATTGAAGGATAATGGCTTTACAGAATTTTGTTGTTTTCTGTCAAACCTCATATGAATCAGCCTCGGTATACTTATAGTCCATCCCTTTTTAACCTCCCACCCATCTCCTGCCCCATCCCACTCCTCTAGGTTGATACAAAGCCCCTGTTTGAGTTTCCTGAGCCATACAGCAAATTCCCACTGGCTATCTATTTTACATATGGTAATGTAAGTTTCCATGTTATTCTTTCCATACATCTCACCCTTTCCTCCTCTCTCTCCCCATGTCCACAAGTCTATTCTCTATGTCTGTTCCTTCACTGCCAATCTGTAAATAAATTCTTCACTCAGAGGTTAAAGCGTCTGCCTCCAATGCGGGAGACCCGGGTTCGATCCCTAGGTCGGGAAGATCCTCTGGAGAAGGAAATGGCAATCCACTCCAGTATTCTTGCCTGGAGAATCCCATGGACGGAGAAGCCTCGTTGGTTACAGTCCACGGGGTCACAAAGAGTCGGACACGACTGAGCGACTTCACCCACCATTTTTCTAGATTCTGTATATATGCATTAGAATACGATATTTACCTTTCCCTTTCTGACTCACTTCACTCTGTATAATAGGTTCTAGGTTCATCCATCTCATCAGAACTGACTCAAATGCATTCGTTTTTATGGGAGTAGTATTCCCTTGTGGATATGTACCATAGCTTCTTTATCTAGTCATCTATTGATGGACATCTAGGTTGCTTCCATATTCTGCTGCTGCTGCTGCTGTTGCTAAGTCACTTCAGTTGTGTCCGACTCTTCACGACCCCATGGACTGCAGCCCACCAGGCTCCTCTGTCCATGGGATTCTCCAGGCAAGAGTACTGGAGTGGGGTGCCATTGCCTTCTCTGGCTTCCATATTCTACTTATTGTAAATAGTGTTTCAATGAACACTGGGATATATGTGTCTTTTCAATTTCAGTTTCCTCAGGGTATATGCCTAGGAGTGGGACTGTTGGGTCATATGGTGGTTTTATTCCTAGTTTTTTTAAGAAATCTCCATACCATCTTCCATAGTGGCTGTATCAATTTACATTCCCACCAACAGACAAGAGCATTCCCTTTTCTTCATACCCTCTCCAGCATTTATTGTCTGTAGACTTTTTGATGATGGCCATTCTGGCCAGTATGAGGTGATATCTCATTGTAGTTTTGATTTGCATTTCTCTAATAATGAGTGATGTTGAGCATCTTTTCATGTGTTTGTTAGCCATCTGTATGTATTCTCTGGAGAAATGTGTTTAGGTTTTTTTTTTTTTTTTCCCCACTTTTTGATTGGGTTGTTTGTTCTTCTGGCATTGAGTTGTATGAACTGCTTGTATATTTTGGAAATTAATCCTTTGTCAGTTGTTTCATTTGCTATTATTTTCTCCCATTCTAAAGGCTGTCTTTTCACCTTGATTATAGTTTCCTTTGCTATGCAAAAGCTTTTAAGTTTAACAAGGTCCCACTTTTACTGTTGTTTTTATTTCCATTACTCTAGGAGGTGGGTCATAGAGGATCTTGCTCTGATTTATGTCATCAACTGTTCTGCCTATATTTTCCTCTAAGAGTTTTATAATTTCTGGTCTTAAAATTAGGTCTTTAATGGGCTGGAAGCAGCACAAGCTGGAATCAAGATTACTGAGAAAAATATCAATAACCTCAGACACCACCCTTATGGCAGAAAGTGAAGAGGAACTAAAAAGCCTCTTGATGAAAGTGAAAGAGGAAAGTGAAAAAGTTGGCTTAAAGCTCAACATTCAGGAATCTATATTGAGCTTATCTTTGCGTATGGTGTTAGGAAGTGTTCTAATTTCATTCTTCTACATGTGGCTGTCCAGTTTTCCCAGCACCATTTATTGAAGAGGCTGTCCTTGCTCTTTTAGATACTCGTGCCTCTTTTGTCAAAAATAAGGTACCCATAGGTGCATGGGTTTATTTCTGGGCTTTCTATCTTTTTCCATTTGTCTATATTTCTGTTTTTGTGCAAGTACCATACTGTCTTGATGACTGAAGATTTGAAGCATAATCTGAAGTCAGGAAGGTTGATTCCTCCAGTTCCATTCTTCTTCTCAAGACTGCTTTGGTATTTGGGGTCTTTTGTGTTTCCACATGAATTGTGAATTTTTTTTGTTCTAGTTCTGTGGAAAATGCCATTGGCAATTTGATAGGGATCACATTGAATCTGTAGATTGCATTTGGTAGTATAGTCATTTTCACAGTATTGATTCTTCCTGCCCAGGAACATGGAATATCTCTCCATCTGTTTACATTGTCTTTCATTTCTTTCATTAGTGTCTTATAATTTTCTATGTACAGTTTTTTTGTCTCCTTAGGTAAGTTTATTCCTAGATATTTAATTCTTTTTGTTGCAATGGTGAATCGGATTGATTCCTTAACTTCTCTGATTTTTCATTGTTAGTATATAGAAATGCAAGTGATTTCTGTGTATTGATTTTGTATCCTGCAGCTTTGCTAAATTCACTGATTAGCTCTAGTAATTTTCTGATACTGTCTTTAGGGTTTTCTACGTACCAGTCCGTATCATGTCATCTGCAAATAGTGAGAGCTTTACTTCTTTTCTGACCTGGATTCCTTTTATTTATTTTTCTTCTCTAATTCCTGTAGCTAGGACTTCCAAAACTATGCTGAATAACAGTGGTGAAAGTGGACAAGTGTCTTGTTCCTGATTTTAGGGGGAATGCTTTCAGTTTTTCACCATTGAGAATAATGCTTACTGTAGGCTTATGGCCTTTACTATGTTGAGGTAGGTTCCTTCTAGGTCCATTTTTTGAAGAGTTTTAATCATAAATGGGTGCTGAATTTTGTCAAAGCCTTTTTCTGTATCTATTGAGATGATCATATGGTTTTGATCTTTCAATTTGTTAATATGGTGTATCACATCGATTGGTTTGCATATATTGAAGAATCCTTGCATTCCTGGAATAAACCCAACTTGATTATGGTGTGTGAGCTTTGTGATGTGTTGCTGAATTCTGTTTGCTAAAATATTGTTGAGAATTTTTGCATCTATGTTCATCAGTGATATTGGCGTATAGTTTTCTTTTTCTGTGTTATCTTTGTCTGGTTTTGGTATCAGGGTGATGGTGCCTTGTAGAATAAGTTTTGAAAGTGTTCCTTCCTCTGCAATTTTTTGAAAGAGTTTTAGAAGGATAGACATCAGCTCTTCTCTAAACATTTGATAGAATTCTGCTGTGAAGCCATCTGGTGCTGGGCTTTTGTTTTTAGGGAGATTTTTTATCACTGCTTTAATTTCAGTGCTTGTGATTGGGTCGTTGATAATTTCTATTTCTTCCTGGTTCAGTCTTGGAAGACTGAACTTTTCTAAGAATCTGTCTATTTCTTCCAGGTTATCCATTTTATTGCCATATAGTTGTTCATAATAGTATCTGACAATCCTTTGTATTTCTGCATTGTCTGTTGTAACCTCTCCTTTTTCATTGCTCATTTTCTTGATTTGATTCTTCTTTTTTTCTTGGTGAGCCTGGCTAAAGGCTTGTCAATTTTGTTTATCTTCTCAAAGAATCAGCTTTTAGTTTTATTAATCTTTACTATTTTTTCTTTCATTTCTTTGTCATTTATTTCTGCTCAGATCTTTATGATTTCTTTTCTTCTACTAATGTTGGGGATATTTTGTTCTTCTTTTTCCAGTTGTTTTAGGTGTAAAGTTAGGTTGTCTATTTAATATTTTTGTTTCTTGATGTAGGATTGTATTGCTGTAAACTTTCCTCTTAGAACTGCTTTTGCCACATTCCATAGTTTTGAGTTGTGTTTTCATTGTCATTTATTTCTAGAAATTTTTTATTTCCTTTTTAATTTCTTTAGTAACCAGTTGGTTATTTAGAAATGTGTTGTTTAATCTCCAATGTGTTTGTGTTTCTTATAATTGTTTTTTTCTTGTAATTGATATCTAATCTCTTAGCATTGTGGTCAGAGAAGATGCTTGATACGATTTCAATTTTCTTAAATTTACTGAGGTTTGATTTTTGACCCAAGATATCTATCCTGGAGACATGTTCCCTGTGCACTTGAGAAGAAGGTGTATTATGTATTTGGATGGAATGTCCTGAAGTATCAGTGAGATCCATCTCATCTAATGTATCCTTTATGATTGTGTTTCCTTATTAATTTTATTTTGATGATCTGTCCATTGGTGAGTGGGGTGTTAAAGTCTCCTACTATTATTGTGTTACTGTTGATTTCTCCCTTTATGTCTGTTAGTGTTCGTCTTATGTATGGAGGTGCTCCTATGTTGGGTGTGTAGATATTTACAATTGTTATGTCTTCCTCTTGGATTGATTCCTTGATCATTATGTAGTGTCCTTCCTTATCTCTTGCAATCTTCTTTATTTTAGGGTCTATTTTCTCTGATATGAGGTTGCTACTCTAGCTTTCTTTTGCTTCCCATTTGCATGGAATATATTTTTCCATCCTCTCACTTTCAGTCTATATGTGTCTTGAGGTCTGAAGTGGGTTTCTTGTAGACAGCATATATATGGGTCCTGTTTGTGTATCCATTCAGCCAGTCTGTGTCTTTTGGTTGGAGCATTTAATCCATTTACATTAAATTATTGATACATCCGTTCCTATTCCATATGTTTCTATTTTCTTAATTGTTTGGGGTTGATATTGTAGATCTTTTTTCTTCTTTTGTATTTCTTGACTAATAAGTCCCTTTAACATTTCTTATAAAGTGGTTTGGGGTACTGAATTCCCTTAACTTTTGCCTGTCTGAAAAGCTTTTTATATCTCCATCAGTTTTGAATGAAATTCTTGCCAGGTACAGTAATCTTGTTTGTAGATTTTTCCCTGTCAGTACTTAAATATATTCTGCCATTCCCTTCTGGCCTGCAGAGTTTCTGCTGAAAGATCTGTTGTTAAGTGTATGGGGTTTCCCTTGTATGTTACTTATTTCTTCTCCTTTGCTGCTTTTAATATTCTTTCTTTGTGTTTAGTCTGTGTTAGTTTGATTTGCATGTGTTTGGCATGTTTCTCCTTGGGTTTACCTTGTATGGGACTCTTTGTGTCTCTTGGACTTGATTGACTATTTCCTCTTCCATGTTGGGGAAAATTTCAACTATAATCTCTTCAAAGTTTTCTCATACCCTTTCTTTTTCTCTTCTTCTGGGACACCTATAATTCGAATGTTGTTGGGTTTGATATTGTCTTAGAGACCTCTGAGACTATCCTCAGTTCTTTTCTTCTTTTTACTTTATTCTGCTCTTCAGAAGTTATTTCCACCATTTTATCTTCCAGCTCACTGATTCATTTTCTGCTTCAGATATTCTGCTAGTGATTACTTCCTGAGTATTTTTAATTTCGGTAATTGTGTTGTTTGTCTCTGTATGTTTATTTTTTAATTCTTCTAGGTCTTTGTTAATTGATTCTTGCATTTTCTCCATTTTATTTTCAAGGTTTTTGTTCATCTTTACTGAATTTTTTGTTCATCACTCTGAATTATTTTTCCAGTAGTTTTCCTATTTCTCTTCATTTATTTGGACTTCTGTGTTTCTAGTTTGTTCCTTCATTTGTGTAGTATTTCTCTACCTTTTCATTATTTTTTTTAACGTATTGTGTTTAAAGTCTCCTTTTCCAAGGCTTCAAGGTTGAAGTCTTTCTTTCTTTTGGTTTCTGACCTCCTAAGGTTAGTCCAGTGGTTTGTGTAAGCTTCATATAGGGTGAGATTTGTGCTGAGTTTTTATATGTTTGTTTGTTTGATTTTCCTCTGATGTGCAAGGCTGAGTGAGGTGGTAATCCTTCTGCTGATGATTGTCTTTGTATTTTTGTTTTGTTTGTTGTTTAGATGAGGTGTCCAGCCCAGGGTGCTACTGGTGGTTGGGTGATGCTGGGTGTTGTATTCAAGTGATTTGCTTTGTGTGAGTTCTCACTATTTGATACTCCCTAGGGCTAGTTCTCTAGTAGTCTAGGGTCTTGGATTCAGTGCTCCCACTCCAAAGGCTCAGGGCTTGATCTCAACCTGGTGTCTCAGATTTGGGTCAGTTAGTCTACCTGCTTGTTGCTGATAGCCAAGCCAAACAATGATCCAATTTTGCTGGATGGCAATATCCTTTTTTCTCCTTAGTTCCTCTGCTCTTATTCATTTGCTTGGCTGAGGTTTCTTAGAAAAGTATCATGCTGGAATTTCCATCTCCTAACAGAGTGTGGCCGGCCCTCAGGTCCAGCCACATCCCGAGTGAGGCACTGTTGTCCACCGGCTGCAAGCAGTAAACTACTGCCAGGTTGGGTTCGGACTGTCACCTTACATCCTGCCTTCCAGCCCTGTTGGTGACCAGCAGCCTAGAATGCTGTCCCGGACCAGGAAAGCCTATGAGAGCCAGAGTGTTTTTTAGTAAAATAAGAATGTCTACTAACGAGACTGCTAATTGCTCTTTTATCTATAATTTTTCACTAACCAATAACCTTTGTTTGTCAGTTTGAACTCCTTTTTTTTTTCCCCTAACACTCTCAGCAGGTTCAGATGGTACATTGTGAGACAAAGGCAAAAACAACAGGGAGAAACATCTCACAAGAAAAATTAGCAGTAAATATTCATGACTGGATAGCAAGATAAGTTTGTTTAAAAAAAAAAAATCTTACTAGGATGGTGCAAAAGTAATTGCGGTTTTGCATTGTTAAAATTTGCTGTTTCATATTGAAATAGTCTTAAATAAATGTGGTTATATTATACATCATTTAAATGCACATTTTCACTTTATGCTTTTTTGCTAATGACTTATTACTTGCTGTTCATTTTATATTTATCTTAGACTACAGAACTGATATTAGACAAAAAGCAAATTCAAGCAATTTTCTTATTTGAATTCAGAATGGGTTGTAAAGCAATGGAGACAACTCACAACATCAACAACACATTTGGCCAAGAAATTGCTAACAGAAGTACAGTGTAGTGGTAATTCAAGATGTTTTGTAAAGGAGATAAGAGCGTTGAAGATGAGAAGCATAGTGGCCAGCCACTGAACGTTGACAATGACCAACTGAGAGCAATCATCAAAGTTGATCCTCTTAAAACTACATAAGAATTTGCAGAAGAACTCAACGTCCACCATTCTATGATGGATCAGCATTTGAAGCAAATCAGAAAGGCAAAAAGGCTCAATAAGTGAGAGACCCATGAGCTGATCAAAAAATCAAAAAAAATTGTTTTGACGTGTCATCTCTCTTATCTATGTCTCTTCTCTTATCTATGCAGAAATCAATTTCTCAATTGGATAGTGATGTGTGATGAAAAGTGGATTTTATACGACAACTAGTGATGACCATCTCAGTGGCTGGGCCCAGAAGAAGCTACAAAGCACTTCCCAAAGCCAAACTTTCACCAAAAAACCATAATGGTTTGGTGGTCTGCTGTCTATCTGATCCATATAGCTTTCTGAATCCTGGCAAAGCCATTATGTCTAAGAAATATGTTCAGCAAATTGATGAGATGCAGAAAAAACCACAATGCCTATAGCTGGCATTGGTCAATGGGAAGGGACCAGTTTTTCTCCATGACAATGCCTGACTGCCCATTGCACAAACCATGCTTACCAATGCTTCAAAGTTAAATGAATTGGGCTATGAAGGTTTGCCTCTGCCATATTCACCTGACCTCTTGCCTCTTCTTCAAGCATATTGACAAATTTTTTGCAGGGGAAAAGCTTCCACAACTAGCAGGAGACAGAAAATGCTTTCCAAGAATTCATTGAATCCCAAAGCATGGATTTTTTGCTACAGGAATTAACAAACTTATTTCTCATTGGCAAAAATGTGTTCATTGTAGTTGTTTCTATTTTGATTAATAAAGATATGCTTAAGCCTCGCTATAATGATTTAAAAGTCATGGTCCCAAACCACAATTATATTTGCACCAACCTAATAACATGAGTAGTTTGACAGTGCTCATTTGTTAAGAAAAAAATATCTAGGACAGGTACTATCCTGAGATCCTTAAGTCATGCTCCAATACATCATTTGCTACAAACACAAACACATCCTAAGATGTTCAGAATGTATCTTTCAACCCACATTTTCACCTGAGCTATAAGTCCTTTTGGGTACTGAGCAGCAGCCATCAATTTGGTTTGCTTTATGATATGGGCCAAACACAAACATTGACCCCTTTTATTCTTCAGATCTTTAAAGCTGATTTAGAAGAAACCAGAATATTGAGTTGAATAGAAATAGCAAAAATAAAGGGCCCATTTTCAATGAAAAAGGAAGCCTATCAATAAGAATCTCCATTGGGCCACAGACTCTTCCACTCCCAAACTGAGTTGGAATATCAGAGCACAAATTGCCCAAAGAGGCACAAGCTGGGAAGGGATGGCAAAGATTAGGGTAACTTAAGGCTTCCCTGGTGGCTCAGATGGTGAAGAATCCATTTGCAAAGCAGGAGACCTGAGTTCAATCCCTGGGTTTGGAAGATCCCCTGGAGAAGGAAAAGGCTACCCATTCCAATATTCTTGCCCGGTGAATTCCATGGACAGAGGAGCCTGGCAGGCTACAGTCCATGGGGTCATAAAGAGGCAGACATGCCTAAGCAACTTTTACTTTACAATGCATCAGAAATTAGAAGCATAAATTAGAAAAAGGTATTCTGGATATGCTAAACCTAGGTAAGTAAAGAAAACAACAGATAATGGCCAAAGTAATTGAAAAATGAGCCTAACATTGAATGAGAGATGAATCACAGAATACTGGCAATTGAAAAGAATTTAGGACTCACACTCTTCACTTTAAAGAAACAGATCTGTCAGAGAGAGGCTATAACTTGTTCAAAGTCATCAAGTTTAGCACAGAAATGGGATCACACCCTTCTCAGTACGGTCCTCTCTCTACACAAAGAGGATACAAAAGATTATGTGTTTCCATTCTATGCCAAGGTATTCACTAAGACAGAAGGAATGTCACAATTGAAAATTGTTAAATTACTAATGGTTGTCAACCCTTTCTCCCTAGAGATTCTTGTTAAACAGTGCCCCATCCATCAAGGGTGAATTAAATTCAGCCCTGCTTGAAGACAGAACAAAATGACTTCACCAGCCCCTTAGGAACTTATGATTTTATGAAAAATCCATAAGCTCTCATCCTTCTAACATACTGATAAACTAGGTAATTACCCTTTTGATGAAAAAGGAACCCTTTTAATATCTATCCTCACTGAATTATGGACTTCAAAATTGAATTGGAGTCTAATAGACATCAAGCACTACTATATACTCTTCCCAGAAAAGATGAGAGAAAATCTGTTTGATATTAGGGGGCTCAGGGACAGTGCTGTCAGAACATCCTTCCTGCCTTCTCTGGTGACTCCTTATTCTAAACATCAAGTCCATTAGGTGCCCTCCTCAGTTTGTGAGACAGTCCCTAACAGAGCAGAAGAGGCATTAGCTGCCCCACCTCAACTGTTTGTGGTTTTTTAAATTAATTTCAGCTGAATTAGTCATTCAGTTGAAGTATTGTACAGACTTCTTTGGAGATGCAACTTTCTCTCTTCCTACCATGTTGTCTGAGGTCAGAGGGCTGTCTGTCTCACAGCACATCAGTTCCCACACTGCAGTGGACCTGTCCCAGAATTCCAATATTTTCCAATGTCCTGACATCGATCTAAGCCCCTAATCCCTGTTTCCCCCATTACTGTCTGAGGTCTTACATCAAAGGACTAATGGAACCACACCATTGACTCCCCCCTGACTTGTGCCCAGAGCCCAGAGTCTGTATGTCTGCCCCATTATCCTCCAGTCTATTGGTGCTGCTCAGTTATCAGTAATGGTTCAAAGTAAGCCCTCACCCGCTAGTAACCCCATTTCTTGGCTAAGACTACTATTCTCACTCCTAGATTTCTTGCCTAACTCCCCATTTTCAGGAAATCAGACCACAGACCTTCAGGTGAGCCTATCCAAGTTATGCTCACAGTTAAGCCCACACTTTTACGAGATCTCTCCATATTAATCCTCTGTGTTTTATTTTTATACAACTGTCAGTTTAAAGAATATAATCTGTAAATTTTTATCTTCTGGACATTGACATTGGAAAACTTTATTATTTTTAGTTAACATACAACCTAGAGTGACAAACGTAGCCTCAAAAAGTTGAACAAACTTTGCCCTTGAGAGTTCTTGCATGCTATTCATATTCAGTACCCAAGGACACTTCTTTTCTCTGTGAACATGGAGTACAGCAAGGTTACATTAGCTAATAAAAGCACTCTGCTGACAAAAGATGCTTTTGAAAAGTCATTCAAAAGGGAGCACTGTCAATAATAGCTTTCTGAAAATAAAATGCCACATCTTTGTGAAGTTCAAAGTCTCTGGACTGTGGTAAAAATTCTGGTTAACCCCAAACAATGAAAAGTCTTTTAAGAGCCATGTTTCTCTCAAGCTGGCCTTACCATGCATAACAGCTTGAATATAAATACAGACTCTTCCAGTCCATTTATCATTTCCTTTCCATGTCATATAGGGGTTCCCATGTGAAGGAAAGATCTGCAGAGTTCGATGAAAGGCAGGTTATACTCTGAATACCAAATAGTGGAAATTATAAAAATCATGATATTTAAACTATTTCTCAGAAGTTAAATAACAGTGAGGTACCATTTTTGCTTATCAGCTAGGCAAGATGCTGAAATCTCAATCTCGGTTAGAATGCAAGCAAATGGTATTCTCATACACTGTTACTGTGAGAATATATTTATACAGACATTTGGATAGCATGTATTAAAATACAAAATTCAGATACCCTAAAACTCAGTGATTCCTCTTCAAGATATCCGAGAGAGATACTTGCACACGTGCAGCAAGGACTTTTATAAGGATGCTCATTATAGCACCATCTATAATAGTAAAAATATTGAGATTCACTAAAATGCCCATCATCATGGGAATGGCTACATGTTCATCTGCACAAAAATTGAAAATAATGAAGTAGATTCACATGTGCAATGACCCAGGAAGATATCTACATGACAATACAAACAATATAATCCCACATGTACAAAAAATAGAAACATTATAAAAATACTTACATATACAAACATATGACCAAAAAGCACATTTATTTACATGTACATAAGAAGGTCGTGAAGAAAATATTGATAAATAAAATATCTAATAAGGTACTTATTTTTGTTGTTTAGCCATTAAGTCATGTTCAACTGTTCACAACCCCATGGACTACAGCATTCCATGCTTCTGTGTCCTTCATTATGCTCAACTCATGCTCACTGAGTCAGTGATGCTTATATTTATATTATATAGGTACTCATATCAATATACAAAGAATGTTTCAGTTCAGTTCAGTTCAGTCATTCAGTCGTGTCCAACTCTTTGTGACCCCATGAATCGCAGTACGCCAGGCCTCCCTGTCCATCACCAACTCCCGGAGTTCACTCAGACTCACGTCCATCGAGTCCGTGATGCTATCCAGGCATCTCCTCCTCGGTCGTCCCCTTGTCCTCCTGCCCCCAATCCCTCCCAGCATCAGGGTCTTTTCCAATGAGTCAACTCTTCACATGAGGTGGCCAAAGTACTGGAGCTTCAGCTTTAGCATCATTCTTTCCAAAGAAATCCCAGGGCTGATCTCCTTCAGAATGGACTGGTTGGATCTCCTTGCAGTCCCAGGGACTCTCAAGAGTCTTCTCCAACACCACAGTTCAAAAGCATCAATTCTTCAGCACTCAGCCTTCTTCACAGTCCAACTCTCACATCCATACATGACTACTGGAAAAACCATAGCCTTGACTACAAAGAATGTTCATAACTCAATAAAAAACCAATTTAAAAATTTTAGACAAAGGATTTGAATAGATGTTTCTCCAAAGAGGAAACAAATATGGCAATAAATACATGAAAGATTTTCAAGATCATTAGTCATTATAGAAATAAAAGTCAAAATCACAATGAGATATCATAACACACTCACAACAGTGGGTATGATATAGACAGATAAGAATAAATGTTGACAAGGATGTAGAGAAGTCGGTATTTTCATACATTCCTGGTGGAATATGTGAAATGGGACAGCTGCTATGGAAAACAGTTTAGCAGTTCCTCTAAACATTAAATATGGAGTTACCATATTATTTAGCAATTCTACTCTTAGGTACATATCCAAGAAAAATAAAAACATATGTCTACATAAAAACTTGTATAGGGATGTTCATGAAATATTCACAAAAGCCAAAAGGTTGAAACAACCCAAAGTCTACCAAATGATGAACAGATAAACAAACATGGTATATACAAAAATAGAAAATTATTCTCTCATAAAAAAGAATGAAGTACTAACATTGCTACAAAAAGGATGAAATCTTGAGAACATCATTCTAAATGATAGAAGTCAGACACAAAAGGTTTATTATGTGATTACATTTATGTGAAATATCCAGAGTAGGCAAATCCATAGAGACAGAAAGTAGATTAGTGGTTGCCAGGGGTTGGACTTACTAATATGGTGTTTATAATGTTCTAAAATTAGATAATGGTGATGATTGTACAACTCTGGGAAAATGCTAAGAGCCACTGAGTTGGTCATTCTAAAAGAGTGAATTTTATGGTATGTGGATTTTAACTCAATAAAGCTATTATTAAAAGTAAATAATTTTGAAAAAAATCTTGAAGTTACTTATCAATTAATTTACCTTGGGTAAGGGAATTAATATATTTTTAATGAGAAGAATGAATTTTCATATTTATTATCCTGTAATTTAAAATATATTGAAAATTTTCTAAGTACTACACAAAATGGTGCTACATATAAGAGAAATGCATAGTACTATGTTTTATCCTTCCTGATTTACCACTGAAGTAGATATTCATTGTAGAAAACATGCTCTTTTCTAGGCGCTGGGTATATAAAAATGAAAAAGTCATGTCCCTTTTCTTGCAGGAACTTATGGTGCATAAAAGAGTAGAGATAGGTATGCAGCCAATTGTTAAATAGTGCTAGATGCTGCAGTAATAGCATGTACATCTAGCAATGAAAGTACAAGGCCAGGGACCCAGGGGAGAAAAGCTGAACTTCAGAAGATAAGCAGAAGTTAGCCAAGGAAAGCAGAGGTGAGGGCAGACAGGCAATGAGAACAGCATGGCAAAAGCCTTCATGGGTGCTGGGGCCTGGGGATGTTCAGAGAACTGTGGATATCAGCAGCTGCGGCATGAGTAGATGTTTTATGGGGGAGATTCTTACCAATGGAAGGGCAGGCTGGAGTCAGACCGAGAAGGACTGTAAATCGTGCCTTGCTAAGGAGTCAGGGCACTGGGCTGTAGGCAAGAGAAACTGCCAGGGGATGGAGCAGACTGATGAAGACTAGAAAAGGAAAAACAAGTTAGAGATTCCTGATTTAACCAAGCTGGAGAGAGGAGGGTGAGAGAGAGCAGAGCCAAGGGGAGTGAAGAGGGAGGTCAGATTTAAGAAGAATTTCAGAGACAGAATAGGCAGGACTCAGGGACTCACTGATGTAGGAGGGAAAAGGGGCAGTGACAATGATGTTCAGAAACCATTAGCTGTCAGAGCACATATGAAAGATCCTAGTCAGACTTGCTTGCCCCTCAGAAAATAAAATGGAGATGAAAGAAAGGATTTCCTATCCGATAAGAGAAAATATCCCCTGTACTTTGTCAGTCTCTGGATAGACAGACTCTCTTGAGCTCCAGCTGTTGTGACATTATGTGCTGGGGCAAAGAGCATTTGTTCACATGTATCATATTCAAGACATATCAGAGTATGTGCCATGCACCGTGCCAAGTATTTCACATATATAATTTCTCTGAACCCTTAGGATACCCCTTTGCAGAGGTAGAAAATGGAGGCTTACTGAGATTAAGAAACCAGGTTCAAACACAGGCAGTCTGACTTCAGAGGCTAAAGTTCTTAATCACTATGCTCTCCTGCATCTGACAGAAATACCTCTGAATGTTTGGGTTAAGCAGCTTTGCTTCTTCACTTCCAACAAAGTCAAGTCAAATTATAAACTCATCCTCTTTTTCTTCTCACAAGACCCAGTGCACACCCAGAGTATTCAACACTTCCTCAGTTGAGACCAAAGCAACATTTCAACCTTCTCAGTGAGTTCCAGGATGTCTACAACGGCCATGTGAGGCAGGCACACCCATCGAGGGGCAGTGCAGCTATAGGATCTGCCAGGTAATCCAGGCAAAGCCAAAGTGACTTCCAAAGAAAACACACAGTCCTTTGGGCTAGTGAAACTACTGGGGATTCAGAGACTCACTATAGTGCAGGTAGGTATTTTGTTTTTGCTTTTATTTTTACCACCAAACATATATTTCTCTTTCTGCTTACATCACCCAATTTTCCTTTTGCAGGCCACAGTTGTGTGGGCTCAGTATGCATGGTTGGAGCAAATGTACTTAATCTCTTCTTTCAAGGGTAAGATTATGATTTGGGCTTGACCAATCAGAGTACTTTTTCCGTTTTGCCCCAGTAATTGGTTTCAAATTGGTCAAGAGATGCAGTTCAGTCCTATGAGACTCAGACCCAGGAAACTTTTTCAAACTGACTGGGAAGAAAAAGTCCTGTTTGGACCTTTTAAGGAAGAATGGCTGAAGCTTCCAGGGACATCAACACAGCCAGACTCTGAGTGAGTAGACAAAACAGGAATGAAGAGTTATAAGACTAAAAGAAAAAGCAAGCTTTGTGTTCCTTACTCAAGTTACTCCTAAAACCTAAGCTGAACAGTTGGTTACACAAACTAATAAATTCCCCTTGATATCTGAGCTATTTTGAATTTCTGACATCTGCAACCAACAACAACAAAATCACAAGAAAGAGAAACCTAAACACCTGCCTCAGTAACAACTAGAGAGTGCTGAGTGGGCAGCTAGCTAGCCTTCCTGTGAAAGAAACACTCAGAGGAAGCTGCTACTTCTGAGGCATTTACTGCCAAGATGTGCCTGGGAAAAGCAGCTAATGTAAGAGCTGTCACATCTGGAGATGCTCAGCGCTGGCCTTGTAAATGGTACATTACATGGAGCAGCTGTGGGGCATAAGCAACAAAAGAAAAGGTTAAATAATCCCTGTGCACATAGCGTGGATCTGCTGTCAGCCCCACTTTCTCACATCTTGGTAAATACAATTTCTTCTCTCCTGACATCTCGCATGAGCATTCTCCCACTCAAATGTCCTTCCAGAACAGCCCAGATGTTTAATCCTAGTCATTTTCAAAACTCTCCTCTAGTTTCACCTCCAATGAGGAATTTCCCCTGGTCATTGCAGCCTTTATGGACATTTTCTTTGAGTCCGAATAGAGCTTACATCTAGTACCTCCTACATGGGATCCAGGAAACAGTTGAGTTTGCATATCTAACTTGGGAAAATATTCCTGAGGTTTGATTTCCCATGTACTGCAAGCCCACAAAGAGGGCACAAGAGGAGGAATTTGGAATAATTGCCAAATCTAAGAGGATTAGATTTTAATATTGCAAAGAAAAAACAACAGGGTCTCTAATATTCTACAACTTTGTGTTTCTGTAGAAAAAGAAGTTCCTGGGGAAAAACAAGTGCTTCTCATGAGCCAATGGCATTTATTTTTACAGAAGTATAAAAACACTCCTACTACTTATAGGAAATCAAAAAACCTAAATAGCTAAATTTAGAAAGTTAGAAAAATTCAGAAAAGCTGAATAGCTAAAGAAATCTTAAGAAAGAAGAATCTTAAGAAATCTTAAGAATCTTAAGAAATCTTAAGAAAGTGTGAGGCATCATAATCCTTGATTTCAAGATATACTATAAAGATATGGTAATAAAAACAGTATGGTTGTGGCATAAAAAGAGTCAAAATAGACCTATGGAACACAATCAAGAGATTAGTCTACTAATATATAGTCTACTAATATTTGACAAGGAGCTAGAATATTCAATGGAGAAAAGATAGTCTCTTTGATAACTGATACTGAGATAATTGGATATTCACATGCCAAAGAAAATGAAATCAGACCTTTATCTTATGCCAGTCACAAAAACTAACTTGAAATGAATTAAAGACATTCTGACTCTATGACTATTCAGAACATAATGTCAGGATTTCAGCTTCCCTCACTAATACCTAATGATAAAAACCCCTTCATGTATTATTGATAAAAGCAGCTAAGTAGACAAATAATAAAAATCTCCTGCCACTTCAAAAGAAAATGAAGAAAATGTGAGTAAATACAAAATCAACTCATCAGATGTATTTTAAAACCACAGCTGTTAGAAGGAACCTCAAGAGACTGTTTCATTCTGCTGGCTTTATGCTGATCAGATATTGCTTTATCCATGTGAATATAAAGGAAGCCCCAGAAGGGTAAAAGGTGAGCCTTTTGGCAAACAACTGATTAGCACCAAGAAGCAACACGAAGTTAGATTTTTTCCAGTATTCCATCAGACCTCTTCCCACTGCACCAAGCTGCTCCTCCTCTAAAAACAGTTCTGTTTGGAGCATTAGTTGTCATTCCTATATCCATTGTCAGACATAACTGGAGCAACTTAGCACATACGCACATATCCATTGTACATTTTTTAAGCACAATGTTTGTCAGGCAGTATAACAGATAGTATACAAAAAGAAAACAATACATAGTCTTAGCACATGAAAAGCTCATAATCCAGCAAGGAAAATGCAGTGTAAACAATGAGCTATACAGTAACTGCACAGCAAAATCAGCAAAGTGAACAGGGAAGAGAAAGCAATAAATTCTACAGAGAAAGAGGGAAGACGTTTTTGTTGTCATTTGGTTATTAAGTCACGCCCAGCTCTTTTGTGACCCTATGAACTGTAGCCCACCAGGCTCCTCTGTCCATGGGATTTCTCAGACAAGAATACTGGAGTGGGTTGCCATTTCCCCCACCAGGGGATCTTCTCAAACCAGGTATCAAACCTATGTCTCCTGCATTCGCAGGCAGAATTTTTTAGCCCTGAGCTACCTGGAAAGCCCAGGGAAGTTTTTACACAGGGGTTAAGCCCCAAAGGATGGGTATGAGTTTTTCCAGGCAGAAGGAACCATGAGAAAAAAGGCATGGGTGTGAATGGCATGTGTGAGAAACAGCAAAAATGACTCATGAACATTCCACATTATGAACAAGACAGTCTTTGCTTATACACAAACCTAATAAGATCCTCACAGCTGTGCCGTGTAAGTTATTTCTACCTTCCATAGGCTTTCTAAAAGGGCATGACCATGTCCCACTTGCTTTTATCCAAGCCATGCTCACTGTCAGGAAAGGCCTTCCTCTTTTCCTCCATACCTACGCCCCACTGTCCTTCCTGGCAGATATCGAACATTACCACTGCTGCAAACTCTGAGGAGAGTTTATTATTCCTTTCTGTGTGTTCCAATCTCTAGACCTCCTGCTAAAGAGCATTTTATTTATTTGTATACATACATGTCCATCTTCTTAACAGTCTGGTGAAGGTTTCAAAAACAGCAGAACTTTAGATAATTGTCTGTTTGATAGATGTGAAAGAATGAATGATTTTTTAGATGAAAATCTAGGTGCTAACAGTGATAGAGAAAAAACATGTATAAGGCAAGTCCTCAAGGGAAATAGGCACATTTATAGCTCATAAGTAGAAGAATAATTTTCAGAATTGAATCCCTCAGGGAAACATTTCCATTCAGATGAAGTCCTAACTGTTATCCAAAGATTTTCACATGCAACTGCTTTGGCATTGATTTAAAATTCTGCCTCGACAGAGTCATAAACTCAGATCTTGTTAGATCCTTAGAACCCATAAAGGGTCGTTGGCAAAGGTAGATCTTCATGTATAATTTAGACATGTTAAACACAAGTGTAAGGGGGAGAAAATGACTACCTGGTTTTTCTTTCATCACAGGGCATGTAATCATTATAAAGGTGTTAAACACTTTGCTAAGTGTGAAAATGAGAGGAAATGAGGCTATTGACAAAAAATGCAATCAGATAGTAAATGAAAACTAATGCTGCACAAAACCTCATCTTCTCAGCCTCCTTGTCTCAATGTGTTATTCTCATGAGTTAGGGTGAAGCACAGCCGCCACTCCTAAAAGTAAAGATTTTATTAAACTTTATTAAGTACCAAAATGCCCGCAGACATTGCCTCTCCTTTGACCTGCTCAAGCTACTCAGTCCTGGGGTTAAAGAAACATCTCATTAGCAGCATCTGATGCCAGCAGTTGTGTTATTAAACTGCTTTGCTGCTCAAAATGGAAAAATACCCAGGATACCCTTTTACATAACCCTCTTCTCTTTGCAGTATAACAGCAGAAACAGTAGTGCCTGGAATTGCCATTAATAATAATTTCAAAAACTTGGTCATTTCTTGGATGTCTTTGAGTTAATGGGAAAGAAGCTACTACCTGCCAGGTAAAATGCCACACACCACTAAGAGAGGAGTGACAGGCAGATGACAGATAGCTTCCTGATCTGCTCAGACTTTACAGACTGGAGGCCTAAGAAACAGAAGTTTGTTTTCTCACAGTTTTGGAGACTGGAAGTTTAAGATCAAGCTGTCAAAGTGTTGGTGTCTCATGAGGCTACTCTTCCTGGCTTGCAGGTGGCTACCTTCTCACTGTGTCCCACATGGCCTTTCCTCTGTGCTCAATCCTATGTCTTTTCCTCTTCTTATAAAGACACCAGTCCCATGGGATTAGGGCCTCACCCTTATTATTTCATTTAACCTTAACCACCTCCCTAAAGAAGCTATATGTAAATACAGCCACACTGGAGGTTAAGTCTTCAACATATGAATTTAGAGGAGGGGCACACAGTTCAGTTTGAGATATCTAGATAGATAGGCAGGTGACTAGAAGGACAGAGGGAGGAAGAGGAGAAGGGAGGGAGGAAGAGAGGGAGGGAGGGAGGAAGACAGAGGGGAAGGAAGAAAGGGAGAACACTAACCCACTCAAGAAGGAAGATCAGGATCAGATTTAAATTTCCAACACTGCATACATACACACACATGGACACATACACTTGCACATACATGAGCCACAGTGCAATACATTAATCAAACATCCCACAAATACTTACCAAGAACTCTGTCATTAGCACTTAGGTGTTATTGAGTGTGTTAACTGAATTTCTAGTTGAAGATGCTTATACTCTAATATGGAAAGAATAATCTATGCATTAAGAAACTTGTTCTTCTATGGAGAAGGAAATGGCAATCCACTCCAGTATTCGTGCCTGGAGAATCTCATGAACAGAGGAACCTGGCAGGCTACAGTTCATAGGGTCACAAAAGAGTTGGACTTGACTTAGCAAGTAAACAACAAGGGAAGTCCCAAGCCTACAAAATAACTCTTAAAAATTCTAGTCCCTTGTTCTTTATTACAATAGGAGTGTACTTAAGAGACTGTATATATTATTTTTGTTATATCACACCAGACTTCTAAAAGACAAAATATGAAGGATATCACTAAAACCTAATTTACTTTAAAATTGTGAAAAGTCTCTAGTTTGAAATATTTAAAATCTACTAACAAAAATAAAACATATTTGACCAAAAAAAAGAGAAAGTTGTTCTTAGCCTCTATTGCTGAAAGGATCTCTGTGGGACTTTAAAAAAAAATGCATATCCTATAATCAAATCTTCTGAATCTAAATAGCCTGAGGAGGGCCTTGGGCATCTATATATATTTTTAAATCTCTCCAAGTGATTCTAAAACATAGACAATATGGAAAGCCAACTCAATTCACTACAATAAACATTGGTCTTTTCTTCTCAACACCAGTGCCCCTGGAATATAATATGTGAAGCTCCTACCACCTCAGTGTGAGTGAAGTCATCCAGGTGGCTAATAACAAATGGTCCAGGACAATAGTAAACCACTAGGCAAGATAAGGCATGAATGATTTAAGATAAATGTATAACTATGAAATGCCCTTAAAAATGTGAGAGATTGCTATTATGCAGTAGAACACTATTTTACAATTTGAAGTGCAACTTTCTTCTAATGTTTCTAGGAAACACTCCCTGCTTTCTCTAGAGGTTTTCAGGAAAGACTCCACATGCCTTTTGTCTGTGACCCCAGCCCTATGGGATACCTGAGTAACTGTGAACCAAGGCTGATCAAGACCCCCATGCTTAGCCCTGCAAACAGGTTGAGTCTGGAATTAATCCTGCAGCCATTACGCTGGGCTTCAGTAACTTGTGAGCCCAGGGCGGCTGCACATCTGTTGGACTGCATCCTTCCCCTCAACCCCATTCCAACACACCAGATTAATCCATTCAATTGGATCTCTATCTGGGCTTCCTGTTCTCTACCAAAACTCTCACTGGAACCCTAGCCTTGTTGGAGGGGCACTGGCACTCCATTGCCACTGCCCAGCCATTGCAACTGGTACACTTCAGGGCTGGCTTCTAAACTTCTTTACATCTCCTTAGGGGCTATGCTGCTTTTACTCTTGATGTGCCCAAGCCGCTATATGATTCTCAGATGTAATGGTTCTGTCTCCAGTGGGGTATTTAGAAATTGCTGATAACGTTTTGGTTGTCACAATAGAAGCTGCCTTCTCTCACATCATCACTCTGCTTTTACGAGCATTTAGAATACGGGGGCCATTGAGAATAGACATCTCACAACATATCTGGGCAGCCTCACACAAGGATTAGTTGTAGTGTGTCTCTGTGAACATTTATGCAGGGGGAAAACCTCATTGATACTATCTGAGACTACATGCTAACTTTTGGTTTACATATAACCTCAAAGTATATTTTGCAACAAGTCCTAAAAGCTAACAAGTTTTCATTTACAGTCGAGCTTGTAAATGAAATGGAGACTATACCATCTAGTGAGGACCTTTACCAAGAATTGTTCATTGCTGCAAAAATCATTTCACCAATAATGCACTGACATTCTTGGTAGATGAGTCACAAGTAAGAATATTATATTAATTTATCTTCTGTGTGAAATGATATGTGCAGCTAGATATTACTCTCTATGAATTATCTTTGAAAGTAAAGTGGGTGTTACTATGTGTGCCTTGGAAAGAGATGTTAGGTGTAATAGGTTTGAGATATGAATATTAGCTTTTATTCAGGATAAAGTAAACATGCACAGTAACACTGTGCATCCTCGGCATACCCTCTCAGGGCTCAGCCCTTAGAGTTACACCAGTTCCTGCCCTCCTGCTCCCTGCATGCCCAGGATGGGTCAGTATGCTATGCTGCCAAGACAACCCATGTACAGGTACCATCCTATAATTCAGAAAGAAATTCTAAAACTTGTTTATAATTTATTCAAATTAAAAGCTAGATTCATAGTAATGATAATAGCATGTGAGAGATTAATGATTATTTTTAAAACCTAAATTTAAGAATGGTTTCACATGTACAGGTTGTATTTGATGTTCACAACAACCCTGCAAAATGGAAGGAAAGATTCTGTATACAATGGTGAATCCCAATCCATTGAGAGGCTGAGAGGCTCCGAGTCACAGATCTAGCAGGGGAGAGCCGGGAATCAAGTCTACACCTCCAGAAGCCGAAAGCTATGGTCTTCTGGCCTAATAACACTGCCTCTCAGGTGAGACAAGCAAAGAGAGGAGAAAAAAACAACAGCAAGGCTAAAGTAAAAAGAATCAGTATGAAATGCTAAAATATGTAAATACAAGAATGGTAATGGTAACTTCTGAAAGCCTAAAAAGGGCAGCTCGAATCTAGGAGATATGATTAAGGTGGCTCTTTTGACATGTGAATGCACTCTTCCCCTGCAACCCAACACAGCTGATATCTATGGATCCACTGGGTACTAACCTGGTGTATATAGGCAAATGGCTCCCAGGAAGACATTTGGAAATAACTGTGCTGCCCTCTACTGTTGAAAAAGGAGTAGAAATGTAAATGTGTGTGTGAAGTCGCTCAGTCGTGTCCAACTCTTTGTGACCCCATGGACTGTAGCCTACCAGGTTCCTCCATCCATGGGATTTTCCAGGCAAGAATACTGGAGTGGGTTGCCATTTCCTTCTCCAGGAGATCTTCCCCACCCAGGGATCAAACTCAGGTGTCCTGCATTGTAGGCAGACACTTTACCGTTTGAGCCACCAGGGAAGCTCAGAAATGTAAATAGCAAATAAATTTGTTATTTGAGTTGTATCTTTGAGCTGATAATAAAAACAGACAGCTGCTCCAAGTGCTGCAAATACCATGTCACTTTAATCAGTGATTTCAAAGTAGCATTTTCATTTAAATAAATATCTGATTCATTACCGAGATCCAATGATTGCTTTGGCTTAATACAGATAATATAATTTCTACTTCTAATTGCTGTTATTTGGATTCTGTGTTCAAGTCTAACAGATATCCTGTACTTGTAGCTAGTTTGCAAATTCTTATAATGTCAGAGGTGATGTCAAAGCCCTAAAGGTCAAACAGAGGCAAATGTTTATCTTCTGCATGACAAACAAATCTGACATGTAGGAGGCATCTGCCAGAAGAAATGTATTAATAAGGATTCTGAGACCCTGTTTAGGCTTAGAGAGAAAGAGTGCCGTACTTGACTAGCAATATCTTCCAAGGAAGGGAAAGTAAATGATAGAACATAGACAACATTCTTGCCTTCCCTGAGCTAGTCCAACCCACTCATTATACAGATGAAGAAATTGGGGTCCAAAAAATCTTGTCAAAGATCTCACTGCTGCTTGAAGTTAGGCTGGGTCAAGAATTCAAGCATCCTATACTCGGGACTGTTCTTCTTATCATTACATGTAAATTTCTTAGCTAGACCTCTAAGAAGAGTGCTCAAGAAATTCCAGACCAAACTTTAGAATGTAAAAATGATGTTCATTCTTAACATAGCTTAAGATAATTCCTAACAAGCAATGGTGTGCATGTTTTCTCTTTTCATAGACTGAGAGCTTTTGTAAAAGGTGTGGGCCCCAGCAAAGCCCTTTCATCTTACAATTGATCTTTCTGGTGATTATTCATAAGGAAACAGAATTTCCCACTGTAGAGTCATTTCCATGGTTACCCATTGATTTCCTATAGGAAACGTCCTGTTTACATGACCATCATGTCTTTATTGTAAAGGTAAATCATCTTCTGAGCTTTCACTTTATCTGCAATCTGAGGCATGTAAAAATGAGCTCTGCAAAATTAGTAGAACAAGATAAATAAATGATTCATGTGAGTTGGTTTTGCATGAATAAGTGATTAATCCTCTCAACCCTGTTAGGAGAGAATGCAGAATTAATGTCATTCTATGCAAATAGAAGCCCACTTTTCTGAATTCTGACCTAATTATGAGTATTTGTTAAGTAAAATATATGTGAAATTTCTTGTAGCTAAAAGTCTGATAATATCCCTACTATAAATCAGAAACCAAACTTCTGTTTGTAGACCTTAACTGTAGATACACATAGATGATATTGTGATTTATCCTAAAGGTTTTTTCAAAACATCCTGTATTTTAGTATGCCAATGGCAAATTACCTTAGTGATCCAAATGTGCCTTGCCAGTACTTGCTAAATAGCCCAGCCCTTGATTTAAACCAGACTCCACGTGGCAGCCTTAGCAGTGTACACTGACTAAACTCTTGGAAGCAACACATCCAGATACCGGTATCTTGGAATAGTGAGTAATGACCACTCATTAAATCAATAGAACATTCAAGAATCCAACATCAACAGAATAAAACTCCCTTAACTCAGGGACAGAAAATTCCATTCTGTAGTGATATGCTTTGGCTCTATGCTAGGGGCTCAGGTCTCTGTCTCCAAAAGCATTTCACCTGTAGTCAGGACTTCTAACATAATCTCAGATCAACTAAATAATTCTAATACAAGTCACAAAATAAAAACACTAGAAGAATGAGGTCACCTTTAACTAGAAGATAGTAAAAAAAAAGAAAAAGAAAAGACTTCTTATATAGGAAGGAGAAGTGTATTTTCAGTGGGGGGCCTTAAAGAAGCAGTGAGATTTCAATAGGTTTAAGTGGGAAATTACAAAGTTAGTAGATAATGAGCATTTACTAAGGGCCATGTACTCTGCTAAACCCTTTATGCTATCTAATTTCATCTTCACAACTATCCAGTGAGGTGGTAAGCTCTTATCATCTCTTTTTATAGGCGAGAAAGCTGAAGTGAAACAAAGCTCAAGGTAAACTCTGCAACTAGTATTGCAGAGCTGGTAGCAATGCTTTCATTGCAGACGGTTTCCTGATTCTGTGGTCGAACCCACACCAGTCCAGCGGAGGGGAAAAGGAATAAGAGTGCATGGGCATGCAAATCACACAGTGTGAGAGTGGCAGAGGGTAGATCACTCCATCAAGAGATGAGTGGCATAGTTAGAGGGAGGAAGGGCTGGGAAAACTGCAGGATGGTGGGTTATAGAGACCTCTGAATGCCATTCTTTGTAGCATAAGACATGTGAGAACTGAACTCCAGCTGAGAAGGTGCCAATTAATTCAAGTGGCACTGACCTGTGAGGTGGGGGAGGGCGTAATCACCAGAACACTAAATGCTCATTACCCAACCTTTTAATTGGCAGTCTGGAAAAGTTATCAGCAAAGAACCAAGATTTGATCATGCTGTTAAGGAAAAGACAAGAAAAGGAATAAATGATCCTCTAATCTCTCCAGACAACAAATCTGTTTTTCAGATGTATGTTTTCTTATCTTCCTGTTCCCACTGGAGACAAAACTAACAAAAGGAAGAACAGATGGGACTAGAAGCAGAAGGGAACTGATGAAAGAAAAAAGCAAAAGCTGAGGGAAGGGAGTATATAAAAGGACTCAAAGGAGAGCAAAGGATTTTGAAATGAAATGTTATCTCCTCGGCTGAACTAAACATACTCCAGTGACTACTTTGCAATATTAAGTGGCTTTATCAAGTATTGGTAGAGATTGGTGGCTAGGAATAATCACAGAGCTCTTTCAGCACAAAGGTCATCTGACAGAACCAGGTCAGCTGTAAGACCCTGGGGCATGTGAATCATCCCTTAGGTATAAAATTGCAGTACAGAGTCAGAGACTATTACTAAACCTTCGACTGGTACATGCAGAAAATTAAATGGGAAAAGTCAAGGGAAAAGGCATTGGAATGGGAACCAGGAGGTGGTCAGTCCTTCTGAGAGAGGGGTATACACACTTCACCCGGATGACAAGGTAAGTGGTAGAGTCCCCAGATTCTACTTCCTGCCTCATAAGAGAGCTTGTTTTCTTCCATTTCCTGAGCTTCTGAATGAGCCAGACCTTTATTCAAAACCTAGCTCTCTCATTGGTTAGAGGTGTGTAGGCAAGTTACTTTCTCATTGCCATCAATATAAATAAAACAAGTTCTTCACACTCAAAAAGCTAAGGTAAATCTGGCACAAATAGGAAGATAAGGCCAAACAGGAGGAGCAAGCACTAAGTTATTTGACTTTTTGCCCTGCAACAAGCTCATTATACTAAGGAGGTAAATTGTTAACATTTCCTCAAGAGAGGGATAAGCTCCTCCCCTTCTCCACAGCTTCCAGGCTAACTCTGGAATTGTTTTGGGG
The DNA here is from genome assembly GCA_006408695.1 of Aepyceros melampus. Taxonomy (NCBI): domain Eukaryota; kingdom Metazoa; phylum Chordata; class Mammalia; order Artiodactyla; family Bovidae; genus Aepyceros; species Aepyceros melampus. The sequence goes on along the minus strand of SJXQ01011200.1, from coordinate 10,171 downwards.
GAAGGGCAGGAAATTAGGACAGAGCCTTCAATAACAGATAATATTTATTGATCACTTGGAGCTGTCTACTGTACTACTGTACTTAACAGTTTTATACACATGATCTCATTCAATCCCCGATAATCTTATGGATTACCATCTCAATAGAAAAAATGAGAAAACTGAGCTTCCCAAAGATTAAATGACTTGCCCAAGCCCCACTGGAATTGGGACCTAGCTCCAAGCTACTGGCAAGCTGTTTCGTGAACAACAATACTGCTGCAGCAAAACTGGTGTTTTTGCTGTGACCAAACTCAGGACTCTATGGTGCAAACAACAAAGTCCTGCCAGTCCAAATATACATCTTAATTCCCAAGCATCAAGGCCATTCCCCTGGAGCTGAATTTTGGAATGCCCATTGAATACATTTTGGAATGTCCATTTCAATACATTTTGTTGCAGTCCACCAATTTTTGAGGCACTTTGGTGATACAGCAATTATAAAGAAGCAAGAGGTGCCTTTTTTGTCCTCAAGGAACTTATAGTGTAGCATGAAGATGACAAGGAAACAGGTAACAGCAAGTTAAAGCATCCTCTTCTGAGATGTATTTGAACAGTTCAGGTGTACAAAGGAGGGAGGAAAGGGAATAGGGAAGGAGACACTGAAGAGTAACAAGGAAAGAAAGAAGGAGACAAGAGCACTAACTATGCATCATGCACTGTGCTAGGCCTTATCTCTCAATTCTCCCAACATTATTGTATATAATATTATTCCCCAAATGTCCCTGCTCCAAACCCTGAAGAGGCTTTTCAGTACAATGAGAATGACCTCATCTGCCAGGAGCCAGCATGAGGAATCCCACCCATGACAAGGTCATGTGGCAGAAGCCTGATGGGCAAAGTGAGTCAGGCTTCAGGTTTTCCCCCTGGTATTTTCTGAGCATGTACCCCAAAAATAAGAATCTGCTTGCCTTAGTGTATTGTACTTTTCCACTCTTCTGACACTCTCTGGAAAAAGTTAACTCAGGGCTTTAGTCTTCTGCATTTGAAAGGGATGTTTCAGCTCAAACCCCCTCTGATAACTCTCTAGCTTGCCTAACAGGTTCCCCCAGACCTCTTACAGCTTGTGAATTGCTTGCCGCACCCCAACCACGAGAGGACAAAGCTTAAAAACATCCTAAAGATACAGATCCTTTTCTAAAGAGCTAAAAATCATATTGGTGACAGGATTTCACTGTTGACTCAATGATTGCTGCCAGGCCTCCACATTCTTTATCTTTTAGGCACCTGGGAGGATGTTAATCAATGTAATCAGGATGTAGAAAATGGTATATAGTAGTTTTGATGTTAGCAACACTAGACTTTTGAGTTAATTACTTTTCTTTTGTTATAAATCACTGTACTTCTTTTACTTGTTATAAATTGCTGTATCTTTGCTATGTAAGAATGTAACTTTATTTAGTGCTTTCTGAGAATGGCACCAGACTTTGGGAAGAACAACACAAATGAGTCTTCTGGTTAACAAACCCTTATCAGAAAAGAGCCGTAAAATGTTAATTGGCCCTTTTGGCCAGAAGATGATGTAAATCACCTAAGACTTGTGTATACAACTAGGTATGCAGAGAGAAAAGCCTGGTTTTGATAAGAATCTGGGCGGCTAATACTGCATAATTTTGTATTACCCATTGATATCTATGTACAATCAAAAGTATAAAAGGCCTTCTGAACAATAGAGGACGGGCTAGTCGCTGGACTGGTTTCCCCCATGTCTCCTCTTTTTCTGGCTGAATTTCCATCTGGGGTGTGGAGGCTCGCCATGTCTATTTACTTGTCCCAGCTTCTAAGATCCACGCAAGAGGGAGTCCAAGGCGGGGCACCCTCCGATATTCAAGAGGATGCCAGTGGCCTAACGTAGATGGTGCAAACTTCTTGTCCTGAAGTTTTATTAGTTCTCCACGTAAACCAAGTTATTCAGCCTCTTTTCTCCAGTAAATTTTCCTACTATACTAGTATTTCCTAATCTTATATTTCTAAATAAATAAGTTTTTCCTCACCTATCTGTCTCCCCTTCGAATCATGCTGGATCCACCAGGGCTGGACCCTGGCACTCATCCTCCATGATCTGGTTCTTTCTTTCCTCTCTGACATAAGTCTTACCACACACACCCCTTCCTGGAACATCCAAACTCTTTTTAACCTTCCCTGGCAGCTCAGATGGTAAAGAATATGCCTGTAATGCAGGAGATCCCGGTTCAATTCCTGGGTTGGGAAGATCCACTGGAGAAGGGGTAGGCTACCCACTTCAGTATTCTTGGGTTTTCCTGGTGGCTCAACTGGTAAAGAATCTGCTTGCAATGCAGGAGACCTGGGTTAGATCCCTGGGTTGGGAAGATCCCCTGAAGGGGAGAACAGTTATCCACTCCAGTATTCTGGCCTGGAAAATTCCATGGACTACAGTCCATGGGGTTGCAGAGTTGGACACAACTGAGTGACTTTCACTTTCACTCCCAACCTTACAGCCGTTGATGCTTGTTCTTTCCCAAGAAATACTCCCACCCTACTGCCCAACAGCCATGTAGGCTGCCTCTCTCCTTTTCATCACTGTTTCTACTCAAGTGTCACTTCCAGAGAGAGGCTCTCCCTGACTCTTCTAAAAACCCATCTCCCACCTTCACTCTGTCTCCTTGCTCTATTTTCATTGTCTTCAAGGCACTTATATTACCTAACCTTGAACATAAGCTCTATGAGGGCAGCAATATATCCCAAGTCTAAAGAGTATCTGGCACATAGTAAGTATATGAATGAGCTAAAAATTCTATCTTCACAAGATAAGGAAATAGAGGCTCAGATAAGCTCCTTCACCAGGTCATGCAGAAAGATCTAGTGACTTCAGGGGGTTGTGATTATAGCTCACTTCTGCCTGAGGCCTTTACCTTGAAATTCTCTCCTCCACTATTTCTCCACACAGCTGGCTCCTTCTCCTTTCTTTAGAAAGGCTTTCTGAGGTAACTCTATCTAAAAGTTGCCTCCCTCACACACACTCCCAGTCACTCTCTATCACTTTACTTTATTTCATATTCCTCACGCCACTTACTACTCTGTGACATTATCTTATGGTTTACTTAATTTTTATTATCTCCCCCAATAGAACGTAAGCACCATGAGCACTAAGATCATCTTTCTTGTTTGCTGCTCCACAATTTAGCACGGAATAGGCAATGGAAAATAAATGAACAAAGGAGAGTAGGCACGCACATCACTTGGCACCATGAATGGCCCATAAGTGCTTGCTAGCTAGTGATTATATATATATATATATATATATATATATATATATATAGTAGTAGAGATGATGGGAAGAGTGATAGTAATATTTTAGCAGGCAATGATCACAGGAAAAGAAATTCAAAGCAAAAAGAATAGTGTCAATAAAGGTGGTTTTTCTTAGATTGTATTCCCAAGGTAGTTTTTCCCCTTAAGTCTGTGTCTGTAAACTGGCCAAAGTAATCTCAGAGTTTCAGGGAGATGCTTTTATTCTTTATGGATCAAAAATATTGTTTCAACCAAAAGCATGGCTTTGGCACCTCCCTCCACAATTCCACATGTTTAAAAGACATTAATATTTCAGTTTCAGGAATGGCATCCAATGTGCAGTTTAGTTTGGATTCAATTCTGCAACTCTCTACTGAAAACTGACAAGAGAAGTCTTTCTTCAGTATCCCCTGAGGATTCCAGGACCCCTACAATACCAAAATCTGTGCATACTCAAGTCCCTTGTATAAAATGGTGTAGACTAGTTGGCCCTCCACATCTTGGGCACATCCACAAATTCAACCAACCGCTGGTGGAATTTGATTCAGAACCTGCATATAGGGAGGGGTGAACATAGTTATTCTCCCAACAAACAATTTGGCGAATTTATGAGTGATTATCCAAAAATGTTGGGAAGTAAACACAAAACAACAAGGGAAAAAAACTGAAAATCCATAAGATGTGCAGCCTGAAACGTTTAAATTTTTAATTCATAATTTAAAACAAGAATTGATTCATCTAAGAGAAAACTGAAAGAGGTGATAAAAAGTGAAGTTCTAACATGGAGTAAAATGAATGAAGTGTCCATATGTCTTCAAGATTCTCTTACAGCCAACAGAGAGGGCAGGGCAACTTCTTGAGCCTAGAGTAAATCTTAACTTTATTTTGGAATTATTTAGGCAAACTGCTGTTGTGAAAAGAATAATCCCTTCATAAAACCACACCCATTCTTGTTGATGTATGGCAGAAACAAACACAATATTGTAAAGCAATTAATCTCTAGTTAAAAATAAATATTTTTTTACAAATACTGTACCCAACACTCAGAGGTTCTACAACCATTTTGCATAAAAACATACATACAAAGGATGTTGCAAAGAACAGTGGATATACAATAAAAATATGTGCATTCAAACCTGGACTCTGAATATGTAAGACTGGAGGGATGGGGCAGGAGGCCTGGGGTGTTGACTCTTGGCTTGGTTACCAAATTCCCAGCTACCTACCTCTCTCTCTTCACTGCACTTCTACAATTTTCCTTGAGACAGAGTCTTAGCATGCTCAAGACTTATTCCTAGAGGGCAGGCCTCCCAGGAAAGAAGTTAGCTTTCTGAGAAGTTCCATGACACTCATCAATGGCCCATTGCTTAAGTTAGTTAATTCTGGTTGATGACAGCAAGTCTTAGACCCCAGTACCCCAATCATGCCAGCTTCCCCAGCCTAAATGTTGGTGTGGCAAATCCTGCCAATAGCTTGCTAGGTCATACAGCTGCAACCTTAGATTCTAGCCTGCTAGTCACCTGAGGATAGGGGCTGATGTTTCTACCCTCAAAAATAAACACTGAGTTAAGAGCAAGTAGCTGGAGCCAGCTCATAATGCTATTGTACTATGCCTGCCTCGCAATTGCAACAAAGATGAGTTGATATTTCCTTAAAAATTCAGCTTAAAGGCCCCAAAGCTCAAGGATGGGACTCTCCCTATCCCCCAGAATATGACTTCCAGTTATGCTAGATTACTGTGTGCAACCCCAGAATCATATGAATAGAGAGAAAAGCCACACATCTACTTCATGATTTTGTCAAGTTTCTCCCTAGGACTGATATGTGTACTGTCTGACTATTTGCCCTGGTTACCATAATACCTCCACTACAGCTAATACATATCAAGGGAGGGTAGTACTTCTTAATAACCACTTGGAGGTTGCAGAAATAGAAAGGAAGATTAAAATATGTGTATGTGTATACAGCTGAAGACTGGGTTAGTCTATATATCCACCTCCATAATAAGCATTTATTGAATAATAGGCAATGTCCTGGATATTGGAAAAATACAAACAATAGTCATGGTCATATCAATCTTACTCTTAAAGAATTTAGATTCCAGTAGGAGATATAAGATAGAGACACAGAAAATTACAATATAGAATAGAAAATGATTAGTGTCACCAAAAAAGTATAGTCAAAGTCATAGTAGTTCAAAAAAAAAAAAAAAAGATCGCAATGAAGTGATGACATTTAAGCTACAGAATGGCATTAACAGACAGAGAAAATGGCATAATCCAACACAGAGAAAAGTTGAAGATTGACTGGACTACAGTGCATGTTTGGGGAGCTTGGAAATATGGATAGAAAGGTTATCTATATCTCAGTCACAAAGGATTTAACCACTAGACTAGAAACATAAGCTTTAGTCTGAAGACCAACAAGAGCCACTCAAAGATGATAACTTCTGAGAGCTGTTGCTGGAGGAATTGCAAAGAGGCCATCCTACTAGATGACTTCTGATGGCTCTCCTTCCTCTCATATTCCCTCAGTTGCTAAATTTATGCTGATGAAGAAATAATCCTCCAATTTAGGCACGACCACACTGGTTGAATTAGAGCTTGAGTGTGGAGAAGCTACTATTGCCTTTTGAAAGCATTGGCTTATCAGAGGTGATGCAGAGAGAGCAGAGTTCAAGCAACTAAAGGGAATAGAAAACCCAAGTCATAGAAGGCTCTCTTCTTCCTAATGATCCCCTTGGGCAAGAAGCTAACCAGTTCAGAGATTCAGCTTGACATCATCAGTTTGTTTCCTCACAAACAATATCTCAGCAGGAAAGTAGTATTTTTCCTCTTTGCCCCACTGGTTGATACATAAGTGGTAGTCCCTCCCCGTACCTGATAGTTTCATTAATTAGCTAAAGGGAAAATAACTATTGCAGGCTGGGAGGCATAACCTAAAGTCTAGGCATCTTTATGTGATTAGATCCATTTACAGTGAACTCGAGCCAAGTGAAGCAACTATTTACAGAGGAACTGGAAGGGATTCACTGAACTGGAATGCAGTGTACTGAGCTAATTCTACAAAACTGTGATTACAAAACTACAGAGCTTGACCAAGGAAAAGTTCATGTGTTTAATGACCTTGTATCTAAAATCACACACCTTGTATCTAAAATCTCCTTTCTTTCCTACTATAGGAATTAGTAAACTATATTGCTTTACTTACACAAGTTTGTGTCTGAATAATATGACTAATGTGAACTGTGTTTTCTAGAAATTTATCATGAAGAAACAGACAAATAAGCAAAGATGCATGCAGAAGGATGTTACTGCAGGATTCTCTAAAATAGTGAAAGACTGGAAATAACATTTATAATCCATCAGGAGAGATTAAAATACAGTCACACATAAATCACAGCAAGATCGGCTATGACCCACCCCTCAGAGTAATGGAAATAAAAGCAAAAATAAAAAATGGGACCTAATTAAACTTAAAAGCTTTTGCACAAAGAAGGAAACTATAAGCAAGGTGAAATGACAGCCTTCAGAATAGGAGAAAATAACAGTAAATGAAGCAACTGACAAAGAATTAATCTCAAAAATATATAAGCAGCTCATGCAGCTCAATACCAGAAAATAAACGACCCAATCAAAAAATGAGCCAAAGAACTAAACAGACATTTCTCCGAAGAAGACATAGAGATGGCTAACAAACACATGACAAGATGCTCAACATCACTCGCTCAGTTGTGTCCAACTCTTTGTGACCCCATGGACTGTAGCCCACCAGGCTCCTCTGTCCATGGGATTCTCCAGGCAAGAATACTGGAGTGGGTTACCATTTCCTTCTCTAGGAGATCTTCCTGGGCTTCCCTGGTGGCTCAGAGGTTAAAGCGTCTGCCTCCAATGCAGGAGACCCAGGTTCGATCCCTGGGTCGGGAAGATCCCCTGGAGAAGGAAATGGCAATCCACTCCGGTATTCTTGCCTGGAGAATCCCATGGACAGAGAAGCCTAGTACATTACAGCTGTCTCTTNCAAAAAAAAAAAAAAAGATCGCAATGAAGTGATGACATTTAAGCTACAGAATGGCATTAACAGACAGAGAAAATGGCATAATCCAACACAGAGAAAAGTTGAAGATTGACTGGACTACAGTGCATGTTTGGGGAGCTTGGAAATATGGATAGAAAGGTTATCTATATCTCAGTCACAAAGGATTTAACCACTAGACTAGAAACATAAGCTTTAGTCTGAAGACCAACAAGAGCCACTCAAAGATGATAACTTCTGAGAGCTGTTGCTGGAGGAATTGCAAAGAGGCCATCCTACTAGATGACTTCTGATGGCTCTCCTTCCTCTCATATTCCCTCAGTTGCTAAATTTATGCTGATGAAGAAATAATCCTCCAATTTAGGCACGACCACACTGGTTGAATTAGAGCTTGAGTGTGGAGAAGCTACTATTGCCTTTTGAAAGCATTGGCTTATCAGAGGTGATGCAGAGAGAGCAGAGTTCAAGCAACTAAAGGGAATAGAAAACCCAAGTCATAGAAGGCTCTCTTCTTCCTAATGATCCCCTTGGGCAAGAAGCTAACCAGTTCAGAGATTCAGCTTGACATCATCAGTTTGTTTCCTCACAAACAATATCTCAGCAGGAAAGTAGTATTTTTCCTCTTTGCCCCACTGGTTGATACATAAGTGGTAGTCCCTCCCCGTACCTGATAGTTTCATTAATTAGCTAAAGGGAAAATAACTATTGCAGGCTGGGAGGCATAACCTAAAGTCTAGGCATCTTTAATGTGATTAGATCCATTTACAGTGAACTCGAGCCAAGTGAAGCAACTATTTACAGAGGAACTGGAAGGGATTCACTGAACTGGAATGCAGTGTACTGAGCTAATTCTACAAAACTGTGATTACAAAACTACAGAGCTTGACCAAGGAAAAGTTCATGTGTTTAATGACCTTGTATCTAAAATCACACACCTTGTATCTAAAATCTCCTTTCTTTCCTACTATAGGAATTAGTAAACTATATTGCTTTACTTACACAAGTTTGTGTCTGAATAATATGACTAATGTGAACTGTGTTTTCTAGAAATTTATCATGAAGAAACAGACAAATAAGCAAAGATGCATGCAGAAGGATGTTACTGCAGGATTCTCTAAAATAGTGAAAGACTGGAAATAACATTTATAATCCATCAGGAGAGATTAAAATACAGTCACACATAAATCACAGCAAGATCGGCTATGACCCACCCCTCAGAGTAATGGAAATAAAAGCAAAAATAAACAATGGGACCTAATTAAACTTAAAAGCTTTTGCACAAAGAAGGAAACTATAAGCAAGGTGAAATGACAGCCTTCAGAATAGGAGAAAATAACAGTAAATGAAGCAACTGACAAAGAATTAATCTCAAAAATATATAAGCAGCTCATGCAGCTCAATACCAGAAAATAAACGACCCAATCAAAAAATGAGCCAAAGAACTAAACAGACATTTCTCCGAAGAAGACATAGAGATGGCTAACAAACACATGACAAGATGCTCAACATCACTCGCTCAGTTGTGTCCAACTCTTTGTGACCCCATGGACTGTAGCCCACCAGGCTCCTCTGTCCATGGGATTCTCCAGGCAAGAATACTGGAGTGGGTTACCATTTCCTTCTCTAGGAGATCTTCCTGGGCTTCCCTGGTGGCTCAGAGGTTAAAGCGTCTGCCTCCAATGCAGGAGACCCAGGTTCGATCCCTGGGTCGGGAAGATCCCCTGGAGAAGGAAATGGCAATCCACTCCGGTATTCTTGCCTGGAGAATCCCATGGACAGAGAAGCCTAGTACATTACAGTCCACGGGGTCGCAAAGAGTCGGAACGACTGAGTGACTTCACCTTCAGGAGATCTTCCCGACTCAGGGATCAAACCTGGGTCTCCCGCTTTGGAAGCAGATGCTTTAACCTCTAGCCACCAGGGAAGCCTCATTGGAGAAATGCAAATCAAAACCACAATGAGGTACCATCTCACGCTGGTCAGAATGGCTGCTATCAAAAAGTCAGGAGAGGGTGTGGAGAAAAGGGAACTCTCTTAAACTGTTGGTGGGAATGCAGACTAGTACAGCCACTATGGAGAACAGTGTAGAGATTCCTTAAAAACCTGGAAATAGAACTGCCATATGACCCAGCAATCCCACTACTGGGCATACACACCAAGGAAACCAGAATTGAAAGAGACTTGTGTACCCAAATGTTCATCGCAGCACTGTTTACAATAGCTACGACATGGAAGCAACTTAGATGTCCATCGGCAGATGAATGGATAAGAAAGCTGTGGTACATATACACAATGGAGTATTGGTAGGTAGGTAGGTAAAGTCACTCAGTCGTGTCCGACTCTTTGTGACCCCATGGACTGCAGCTCACCAGGCTCCTCAGTCCATGAGATTTTCCAAGCAAGAATACTGGAGTGGGTTGCCATTTCCTTCTCCAGGGGATCTTCCCCACCCAGGGATCGAACCCGGGTCTCCCGCATTGGAGGCAGACGCTTTAACCTCTGAGCCACCTCAGCCATTAAAAAGAATACATTTGAATCAGTTCTAATGAGGTGGATGACACTGGAGCCGATTATACAGAGTGAAGTAAGCCAGAAAGAAAAACACCAATACAGTATACTTACACATATATATGGAATTTAGAATGATGGTAATGATAAACCTGTACACAAGACAGCAAAAGAGACACAGATGTATAGAACAGCCTTTTGGACTCTGTGGGAGAGGGAGAGGGTGGGATGATTTGGGAGAGTGGCAATGTAACATGTATGATATCATAAGTGAAACGAATCGCCAGTCTAGGTTTGATGCAGGATGCAGGATGCTTGGGACTGATGCACGGGGATA
>SJXQ01011199.1:230581-280352 GCA_006408695.1 Aepyceros melampus | reverse complement strand
GGCATCATGGACTCAATGGACGTGAGTCTGAGTGAACTCCAGGAGTTGGTGATGGACAGGGAGGCCTGGCGTACTGCGATTCATGGGGTCGCAAAGAGTCAGACACGACTGCGGGACTGAACTGAACTGAACTCCAGGGGATCTTCCCAACTCAGGGATTGAAGCTGCATCTCTCGAGTCTTCTGCATTGGTATACCTTGTGTCAAGTATCTCTAGCTCCCATGACATCATACTGACCCAGACTTCAAATGTTTTTATGGCCCACATTAATATTGGGCCAATTTTCATAACAGAGGAAATGACTGTTTCCTTGTTTTGTGATTGACAATCAGCATCTCAGAATCAATATCTGATTATAGTTCTTTTGGGTTCTTTTAAAAAAATGTTTCACTTGTACCTATGGTTGATTCTTATTGATGTTTGATAGGAAACAACAAAATTCTGTAAAGCAATTATCCTTCGGTTAATAAACAAATAAAGTAGAAAAGAATGGCTCACTTGAAGTACCTAGATTTTGGAAATAAATGTTTTGAGGTGCCAAGGAGAAATAAGATATAATCTCAATATTTCTAGATCAGTCTATGTTGGTGACTATTGATTTCAGAAGAAAATTCCTTAGGATTCTAGACTCTTGTCACACTTCCCAGCAGTCCTGTCTGAAAACATCTGTTTTCCCATCCACAGTCCTCCAAGGGGCAAATTCTCAATGGCACTAGTTTGACAAAAGGACAACTTATTTTAAAATACAAAAAGGAAGTTATAGGGACTTTCCTAGAAATCTAGTATTGATACTTGAATTCCTATTAAAGAACAGGTGCCATGGTTGTCTGTCTCTCTTATTATTTAAGAAGGTTATGGCATGTGTGGTTAAGTGAACACAGTTACTGCATAAATAAAGTGACCACATTCCATGGAGTTTTGATGAGTTTATGGTCAAGTGAAGGAAATTGTCTTGGCTATTTCTTGGTGGATCTTTTCCATAGAAGATGCTGTGCTTTATTTCCTGTGAAGTGATGGATTTCCAGCAGAAGCTTACCTGTTTTTAGGATCACTGGACATCTGGCCAATTTTTTTATTTATGAAAAGTCTCCCTCCAGGCAAAGAACTACATTTCATCTTTTCTTTTATCATATTAATATGCTTGTAAACTAATGCATTATGGGATCTACTGCATGTAGCTGAACACAATCTGCAGTGTATATCTATATATTTTTCATCACAAGAAGCAGCTTGAATTTCTTTATAACACATGAGACTCTCATCTATCCTATTTCACAACAGCCTTTTGCTGTTCACCTGGCTTTATGGTCCTTACTATGTACAAAGAAGAGTATGGACCTAAGAATAGGCCTTATGATTGTTAACTCCCCACATCAGAATACATTAAAGTTTCGATTTAATATTACCCATTTGTAGGCAGCTTTGAACAAACTAAGAGTGATGATTATGAGTGTGAACTGGTAATTTCACTTTCTTTCCATTCACTCTTATCTCAAGTTCTCCAAGGTGGGACTTTTATCTGCATGTTTCCAAAAAGGTGTTCAATTAATAACAGAAAAGAATTAAGACTGATACAATCATTTCATGGCTTAATTTAGCTCTTTTAAACAGAGAGTCGGGAAGAAATAGGACAATTTTCATGTTTGCTTGTTTGATCCAGTTTTTCCTCCCATTGTATTTGCCATGTAGCAGATTTAGTAGTTTCTTCTCAGTAATTTATCACAGTCATTTGGTTTTTGGTCACTTACCACATGGCATATACCAAATTTAACTCTAAGTGAATAATATTTGAAATGTTAATTTGTAATCTGCACAAGTCTTGCTCAAACCACAGGCATTCTCTCTATTTAGAGCAACTATCTCCTGCCAAGATGTCCACATTTTATGTCCCTTACATATCCCTCCCATGTTTTCTCCTCTAACCTTGAATTGTGTTACCTGCCTCCTGTTAGCCCTGGGTTCTGGGCCCTCTGTGTCCTGTGTTTAGCTATACCCCAGCAGTTAAAGAATTGGAAAGAAAAAGAGCTAGTGCAACTGACATGCACCATATCACTCCATCATTTGAGACTTAATTAAATGGACTCAACTTCTAACCCCATACGTGGAGAGACCGCAGGCATCTCTTAGCCCCACCCCATCCCTGCCATGTCTGAGGATTCTTGTGGGGGCTATGCTCCAGACAGAGGCTCTTGGATTTTTGCCTTTCTGCTTCTGGAAACTTTCTCCACTGTACATTAATTCTTCTCTCCGTGTTTTCTGCCTGCTTTTGTAAATGTAATCTTCCTGGACATCACTCAGATTTTCTGCTTAAAGTCCTGACAGCTCAAGGTTGTGTGTAAGATCTTATGAAGGGCTTGGGGCCATGAAGGCATGCAAATCACTTACAAGTGAACTTCAGATGTTCCTGTTCTCAAAAACCATTGGCTATGTGGCCTCTGGGCAGCTGCAGTCTTCTGGACTAAGAGGACGCAAATTTCCCTTTCTCCCTACTTTTAAGTGGCTTTTTTCCTGTGACCAGTGCCTGCTCCCGAAGTCCACAAATCCCTGTTTGCTCTTATGCAGGACAGACTTGCTCCTTGGTCTTTTCCTGCCTCATTAACGCTGTGCCCCAAGGATTTTTTTTCACAGCCGAAATGGCTGTCTTCACCAAACAGAGTCTGTTCTCTAAGATGACTTCTGATACTAGCAGTTAAAGCAGTGTTTGTTTAATGTGCTATGCTGAATGTGAATAGTTAATGGATAATCCCCTTCTGGAGATATTTGCACGTTCACAGGGGATTAGCTTGAGGAACTGGCTGACTTAGACTACATAAGAGTAGAGGTAAGAGCCTCACCTCTCTCCCTTTGGTGAGAAGTGTCTGATTAGGAGAAACTTCTTAAACCCCACAAATTGTATCATAGAAACCACTGATTTCTCCAATATTCTTCCTGTCTTGTGGTCTCCTTATTTTTCTCTCTGCAAGCATAGAAGGGAATGCGGAGACATTTAAAGAACAGAGAGTTCATAATTAGAGTTTAAGTCGATGTCTATGCTACCTATTTATATGCATTATTTTATTTAATAAAACTCACACAAATGAGGAACTTGTGTGATAGGAAATTGTTGTTCACTGGCTCAGTTGTATCCAACTCTGCAGCCCCATGGACTGCAGCATGCCAGGCTTCCCTGTCCTTCATCGTCTCCTTGAGCTTGCTCAAACTCATGTCCATTGTGTCAGTGATGCAATCCAACCATTCCTCTGTTGTCCCCTTCTCCTCTTGCCTTCAGTCTTTCCCAGCATCAGGGCTTTTTCCAATCAGTTGGTTCTTCGCATCAGGTGGCCAAAGTATTGGAGCTTCAGCCTCAGCATCAGTCCCTCCAATGGATATTCAGGGCTGATTTCCTTCAGGATTGACAAGTTTGATCTCCTTACAGTCCAAGGGACTCTCAAGAGTCTTCTCCAACACCATAGTTCAAAACCATCAGTTCTTCACTGCTCAGCCTTCTTTATGGTCTAACTCTCACATGCATACATGACTACTGGAAAAACCATAGCTTTGACTAGATGGACCTTTTTCGGCAAAGTAATGTCTCTGTTTTTTAATATGCTGTAGATTTGTCATAGCTGTTCTTCCAAGGAGCAAGAGTCTTAATTTCATGGCTGCTGTCACCATCTGCAGTGATTTTGGAAATAGTCCCCTTTGAAGTAACTCACCCAAGGCCACTTAGGCAGTGGATTCACTCTAGATGGGTCTTACTTCAAAATCTGGTGCCCTTCACCATTAGGCACCATGGAACTTTTCTCCATACACAAGGTCAGTACATTTCTTCAAGGGCAGAAGTCCCTTGACTTCAATGTGCTAATTTTCCCCCCTTGTCAGTAAAGACAGCATTATTTAAACACATACGATTTCTTTATACCTGAAACAAGAATCAGTTTGTTGTGGGATATGTTGGCCTTGTGACAAGTTTAAGTCAACGATAAGGGATTGAGGTAATGCAATATTGTCTAAAAATTAACCTCTGTTTCTTTATAAATATATGTTGTATATATATATATAATATAATATGAAATCTATTTTCCTCTTTATTTTCCTGTACCTGTCTCGTATAAAGAGGGGTTGGTATATTCAAAATATATGGAAATTTTCAGTTTGCCAAATTATAGTAATGTGATAGACTTTGTTAAAATTAAATATGAGAAAACAATGACCATTTCTAAATGAAATATTATGCTCTGTAATATGGTTCTCCTAAAAAATAGGGATTGTCATAAATATATTTACAAAATCATCTCCTGGTGTAAAAAGGCTCATTTCCAAATAATTCATAGAGGAAAAAATATTCCAGTTAAGTTTTAGTTTAAATTTTCTTGGTAGGTTATACAGGTGGCACTAGTGGTAAGAACCCACCTGCCAATGCAGGAGACATAAGAGACGCTGGTTTGATCCTGGGTTGGGATGATTCCCTGGAGGAGGGCATAGCAACTCACTCTAGCATTCTTGCCTGGAGAATTCCATGGACAGGGAAGGCTGGTGGGCTACAGTCCATGGGGTCACAGTCAGACATGACTGAGCTACTGAGCATGCATACATAAATATGTGCATATTTAAACACTTTCTTGTACTTTGCTTAGTAATATGTCATGGAACTTTTCCCATATCAGTTTATAAAGAATTTTCCCCTTTTTTTTCAGTTGAATAATATTCAGTTGTATAGCTGTACCATATGTCATTTACTCAGTCCCCAATCAAAGGTTATTTGGTTGTTTTCAGTCTTTTGCCATTTTAAACAGCATTTTAGCTGTTAACTTTGTGTTGTTTTGCATGTATGTGAGTATATCTGTAGGAAGTGGAATTGTTGGATCAGAGAATATATGCATTTACAATTTTAATAGACATGTAATTGCCCTCCATAGAAATGTAACTAATTTATAATATGCAAGGAATGTCATAATATTCAGCTCACATACAGTTCAGTTCAGTTCAGTCACTCAGTCGAGTCTGACTCTTTGCGACCCCATGAATCCCAGCACGCCAGGCCTCCCTGTCCATCCCCAACTCCCGGAGTTCACTCAGACTCACGTCCATTGAGTCCGTGATGCCATCCAGCCATTTCATCCTCTGTCGTCCCTTCTCCTCCTGCCCCCAATCCCTCCCATCATCAGAGTCTTTTCCAATGAGTCAACTCTTCACATGAGGTGGCCAAAGTACTGGAGCTTCAGTTTTAGCATCATTCCTTCCAAAGAAATCCCAGGGCTGATCTCCTTCAGAATGGACTGGTTGGATCTCCTTGCAGTCCAAGGGACTCTCAAGAGTCTTCTCCAACACCACAGTTCAAAAGCATCAGTTCTTCGGCACTCAGCCTTCTTCACAGTCCAACTCTCACATCCATACATGACCACAGGAAAAACCATAGCCTTGACTAGACGGACCTTAGTCAGCAAAGTAATGTCTCTGCTTTTGAATATACTATCTAGGTTGGTCATAACTTTTCTTCCAAGGAGTAAGCGCCTTTTAATTTCATGGCTGCAGTCACCATGTGCAGTGATTTTGGAGCCCCCCAAGATAAAGTCTGACACTGTTTCTGTTTCCCCATCTATTTCCCATGAAGTGATGGGACCAGATGCCATGATCTTCGTTTTCTGAATGTTGAGCTTTAAGCCAACTTTTTCACTCTCCTCTTTCACTTTCACCAAGAGGCTTTTTACCCCTCTTCACTTTCAGATACAAGTGTTCCTATTTCTCTACAGTCACACTGAAAAGGCGCTATCAAACTTTGGTTTTTGCCAATTTGATAAGTGAAAAATGATATCTTAGATATGTATTTTACATTTTCCTACTATGAATGAGCTAAGCTTCTTTTCATATATTTAAAACCAATATGTATTTCTTCCTCTGTGACCTATCACATATTTTGTCTGTATTTTCCTATGGAGTTAGTTTTCTTATCAATACTATTCAGGAAATTTATCTATCATACATATTGCAAATATTTTCCTCAGCTCAACTCCTTGGCATTCTCTTCTCCAAGGGATCTTCCCAACCCAGGGATCGAACCCCATGTTGCAGGCAGATTCTTAACCATCTGAGCTAAGCCCTCAACCCCTTGGAAAATTGAAAGTTGCTATGCGGTGTCAACTCTATGCAACCCATGAACTATATGGTCCATGGAATTCTCTAGGCCAGAATACTGGAGTGGGCAGCCTTTCCCTTCTCCAGGGGATCTTCCCAACCCAGAGATCAAAACCCAGGTCTTCCACATTGCAGGTGGATTCTTTACCAGCTAAGCCACAAGGAAGCACAAGAATACTGGAGTGGGTAGTCTATCCCTTCTCCAGCAGATCCTCCCAACCCAGGAATAGAACAGGGGTCTCCTATATTGCAGGTGGATTCTTTGCCAGCTGAGCTACCAGGGAAGCCTTCTAAAAGTTTGGCCTGCTTTAATTTAAGATTCCAGTTCTCACATAATCCAGTGAATATGTGTCATTCACTAGCTAAGGAGCAATAAGGTGAATCTTCCCATTTGGGAATATAAACTCCATCAACATTAATCTCTTCTTTCTTAAAGAGTGGCTTTCTGTCTCACAAATCACGGGGGAGCCTGATGGACTGCCATCTATGGGGTCACACAGAGTTGGACACGACTGAAGTGACTTAGCAAGCAGGGTTCTGTTACCACCTTATTTTAACAACTTTAATGAATGCCTGAAATAGACAGGGCATAGACTATAAGCAGTGTGTGTGTGAGTGGTCTGCCACATCCAGCTCTTTGCAACCCATGGACTGTAGCCCACCAAGTTCCTCTGCTATGGAATTTTCCAGGCAAGAATACTGGAGGGGGTTGCCATTTCCTTCTCCAGGAGATCTTCCTGATCCAGGGACTGAACCCGAGCCTCTTGCATCTACTGCGTGGGCACGTGGATTCTTTACTACTGTGCCATCTGGGAAACCCTCGTGTATAAGCAACAGTGTGAAAAGTGAAAGTGTTAGTCACTTAGTTGCATCCTACTCTTTGTGACCCCGAGGTCTGTAGCCCACCAGGCTCCTCTGTCTATGAGATTCTTCAGGAAAGAATACTGGAGTGGGAAGCCATTCCCTTCTCCAGAGGATCTTCCCAACCCAGGGATCAAAGCCCACCAAGTTCCTCTGCTATGGAATTTTCCAGGCAAGAATACTGGAGGGGGTTGCCATTTCCTTCTCCAGGAGATCTTCCTGATCCAGGGACTGAACCCGAGCCTCTTGCATCTACTGCATGGGCACGTGGATTCTTTACTACTGTGCCATCTGGGAAACCCTCGTGTATAAGCAACAGTGTGAAAAGTGAAAGTGTTAGTCACTTAGTTGCATCCTACTCTTTGTGACCCCGAGGTCTGTAGCCCACCAGGCTCCTCTGTCTATGAGATTCTTCAGGAAAGAATACTGGAGTGGGAAGCCATTCCCTTCTCCAGAGGATCTTCCCAACCCAGGGATCAAACTCCCATCTCCTGCATTGGCAGGTGGACTCTTTAGCATCTGAGCCACCAGGGAAGCTCAGTCTAGAAGCAGAGTTCTTCTCAAACAAGTCCCACATAAATGTTAGCTAACCGTAGGATCTACGTGTCTAAATGAGAATGTGTTGGCAAGTATTACATCTGCTGGCATATTGATAACAATCTCACCTCATGATTTAAGATGAGATTTAACAGTGTCATCTCATTCAAGACAAAGTAATCTTATTCATACATAGAGAGGTATAATAGATAACAAGATCAGAATCCCTAAATTCTCACATAATAACATTTAACAAGAACAAAAATATTAATTTCTACCCCAAACAAGTCCCACATAAATGTTAGCTAACCGTAGGATCTACATGTCTAAATGAGAATGTGTTGGCAAGTATTACATCTGCTGGCATATTGATAGCAATCTCACCTCATGATTTAAGATGAGATTTAACAGTGTCATCTCATTCAAGACAAAGTTGTGATCTTATTCATACATAGAGAGGTATAATAGATAACAAGATCAGAATCCCTAAATTCTCACATAATAACATTTAACAAGAACAAAAATATTAATTTCTTGACATAAGTATGAAAAATAACCAATATTTAATTGATATTTGGCTTAGCAGGATTCAAAGTTTGGACCTTTAATAAAATAAGAACTATGTGGATCAAGTTGCTCTTTATAAGAAAACTGCATATTTAGGCATTACTAGAAGTAGAGTGGGCTTTCCAGGTGGCACAGTTGTAAAGAATCTGCCTGCCAATGCAGGAGACGCAGGAGACTTGGGTTTGATCTCTGGGTTGGGAAGATTCTTGCCTGAAAAATCCCGTGGACAGAGGAGCATGGTGGGCTACAGTCCATAGGGAAGCAAAGAGTCGGACACAACTGAGCATTACACTGCAGGAGTGAAAGTGAAAGAACTTAGTGAAGTCGCTCAGTCGTGCCCGACTCTTTGCAACCCCATGGATAGTAGCCTGCACCAAGCTCCTCCATCCATGGGATTTTCGAGGCAAGAGTACTGGAGTGGGTTGCTATTTCCTTCTCCAGGGAATCTTCCCAACCCAGGGGTCGAACCCAGGTCTCTCACATTGTAGACAGACGCTTTACCATCTGAGCCACCAGGGAAGTCCAATACACTGCAGAACAGTCCCTAAGACATGGTGAGAGATACTTTGCTCTATTTTCATAATTTGGCCAATCTGTATAAAGTCTGCTTTAACAAAAGCAAACCTCCCAAGTGATGATAAACATTATGGTAATAAGCAGCCATAGTCAAACTGAATAAAATATTTGCACAAAAAAATCAGACAAAGCATTTATTTTCATTCAAGCTATTTTTTCCCAAGTAACTGAGATTGACCAGAAAATTAACACATGGGAACTCTTATTTTAAAACGAATCTGTGACAAAACAAGCAGATCTCCATATACCACCTCTAATGCCAGCATTCCTGTATTTTGTTAGGGCTTCCTTGGTGGCTCAGTGGTAAAGAATCCGACTGCAGTGCAGGAGATCCAGATTTGATCCCTGGGTCAGGAAGATCCCCTAGAGGAAGAAATGGCAGCCCACTCCAGTATTCTTGTCTGGGGGAATCCCATGGACAGAGGAGCCTGGTGGGCTACAGTCCATGGGGTCGCAAAAGGACCAGAAAAGGCAACTTGATTTTTTCCGGTTTCAGTTGGCCCAAATTAGGTTTTGGTATTTCATTTTGCACTCAAGAGCACATCCAGATATGAGTGTCTATGTACTCAAGATATCTACTGAATCGTATTTGATGGCTCTGGAAATGCACATCACTTTCTATTGAACCAAAAGCAATAAAATTATGCTAAAGTATAGATCTCTCCCCTCAGTCACCGGGTATTTTCTCTTATGCAACAAGATGAGAGTTTCTAAACTAGAAAATTGAAAAATTGAGTCTAAATGATTGGAAAGTGATATGAATATGGAATATGAGACTCTAATTTCATTCTTTTAATGCGGAAATATGCTTGGTTAAAAGTTATGTCATCTGCTCTCAACCTTTGTCACTTTTCTCCTTCATCCAAAATAAATAAACACACACACACACACACACACACACACACTTTGAATATCTCAACACCAGTCACTTCTTACTCTTCCTATGTAGTTTGAACAGGATTGAAATTAATATTTATTTTGGTACTTACGTTTATTATATAAAACATTCCATTTATTTTACTCAATTTTTTTCACTCACATATTGCTAGGAAAATAGCAAGGTGATACAAGCACCAGAATTACAGTTGTTTGTAAAATAATTCAAACTTAACTGTAGTCCTTTAGACACCTGTTGCATTTTGCATACGCTCAGTCTTCTGAAGTCCATCTTAAATATAGCAAGGTGACTTTCCAATCCCTTTTTTGGGCTAGATTTTGCTGTAAGTCTACCTAGTAATGCTTTTTTGTTTTAAGCTTTACTGTTAGGACTTCTACATAGATCTGTGCTCATTAAGCAGTCCCTTCTTTTACCTTACCCAGCAGTTGTTGGATAGACCTGAAATTGTCATAAATGTCTTAATGACGTTCATCATAGTACAAATTATAATCTTGATAATTTAATGAAAAGCTACTAACTTAGAAGGTCTTACCTTACAACAAAATTTCCTTTCTGCCTGAAAAACAGGTTCAATATGAAATCATACGGACATAACTACCTTTAGGGCATACTATTGTGGCTTGTTAGGAACCAGGTCACACAGCAGGAGGTGTGTGGTGCGGGAGGAAACGAAGCTTGATCGGCCACTCCCCAGCACTCTCATTACTGCCTGAACACGTCCCAGCCCCACGCCTTCTGTGGAAGAAAAACTGTCTTCCAGGAAATTGGCCCCTGTTGCCAAAAAGGTTGGAGATCACTGCTACTGGGTAAAAGAGAATGAAAAAACCTAGCAAAAGCAGAATAAAGGAGATTCAAGATATTTTTGGCCACTTATGGCTCAAGAGTTCTCCAGTGAAATTATTCACCGTCTGTTCTGCGTTGTGCTATGTTGCTTCGTCAGGACCGTCTCTGTGACCCCTGGACTGTAGCCCGCCAGGCTCCTCTGTTCATGGGATTCTTTAGGCAAGAATACTGGAGTGGGCTGCCATGCCATCTACCAGGGGATCCTCTTAACCCAGGGATCGAACCCAAGTCTCTTGCAACTTCTGCAGTGGCAGGAAGATTCTTTACCACTAGCATCTCCTGCTAAGATTCACCCTCTAACAGCTTGTTAAAATGTTCCAGAGGTGACCATGTTCCAGAGGTGACAGGTGATAGTTTCCTTTTTAGTGAAAAAAAAAAAAAAGCATTGCTTGTATTCTGAAGTCTGTAATTAGCTAGATAATTCAGGAAAGGAAAGCAAATTTCAGCAACCCAAGGGAAGCCAAGAGCTAAAGGATCAATGAATGAGCACGACTGCAGAGCACACCCAAGCAGTTTCGATGCACCCAGATGCCCTTTGGGTCTTGTTTGACAATCTCAAGAACACATGTCACTTTCTATTATGCACACCAATATAGAAAGAGCTCCAAACTTGCACTATTCTTTTGCAATATCAGTTAAAAACATAGTGTCTATGGCTGAAAAGGGCTGAGGCTCAGCCGGCAGATCACAAGAGAGAGAGAGAAAGAGTAGGGAGACTAGAGTAAAAGACCCAGGGAAAGAACTGAAAAAAAGAATAATGTTTCAGAAACTAACAGAATATTTCAGAGGATAGCAATTGTTAAGAATATCTTACAATGCATTTATCCTCCTGATGTAACAATTTTAACCCACATGTTAGGCCCAAGCTCCGATTTCAGGCACTTGGGAAATGGGCAGCAGAAAAAAAAATTGTTTTATTCAGCAGAGCAAAGGTGCAGTCGTTTGCTGGAAGATTCCATTTCAAAGCAAAAGTTGAAAAATTGTTACTACTGATAATAATAGATGTGTACATAGTCACAAGATGATAGAGACTCATAAGACAAAGTGGGTTACAGAAAAATGTCAGCATGGGAACACAGGGGAAATGAGGCATTTATGTGGATGGCAGGGAAGCAGTCAGCTTTCTGGGCTGAATCAGTGACATAGTATAGCTCTAAGGCGAGTTGTTTAATCCTCCTATTTGCTTTTCACAATTAAATTCACTGAGAACATGTTTTGTATTTCTATACTCAAAGAATGTTAAACAATAGTCAGAAATTCTTAGATTTCTAAAAAATAGGTACTTTTGGTAACATTCTATAATTATTGCTCATGCTACTAAAAGTTCAATTTGGTATCTGCTGCCTGGAGCTTCTTGACTATGACTGTGTATTAGAATCATCTGGGAACTTTAAAAATATTGTAATACAAATACCTTGCACCAAAGATTCTTCTTTGAGTGAAATGTGGCCTAGGCATAAGTATGTTTTAAAAGCTATCTCTGCCCTGAGTCTAATATCAGGGCAGAGAACCACCATTGCCCACCCACTCAGTGTTTCTTAAAGTGTGGTCTAGATAGGCAGTCTCTACCAGACCCAGCTACAATCCTTGCTCAAAATGCAAACAACCACATCAAACCCGACACCAATAAGACAGAATCGCTAGAGTTGGGGACCAGAAAGAATTGTTTTCTTCATAAGCTCCCTCACGATTCTTAGAGTTCCTATTACTGTGTCTGTATAATTTAATGTCACTTGACAGGCTCTTCAAATGTATAGAGCCATACTCTATAACCCCAATTTATATTTTGCAATAGCCATTTTCTGATCTATGTGATTGTTTTCTAGAGAACAGTCATTTGGACAAAGAGATAAAGAGACTGTATGACTATAGATATAAGATATACCTTGATATATGATATCTATAGTGCTTGCTCAGTTGCTCAGTCATGTCTGAATCTTTGCTACCTCATGGGTAGTAGCCCTCTGAGCTCTTCCGTCCACGGAATTTTCCAGGCGAGAATACTGGAGTGGATTGCCATTTCCTACTCCAGGGGATCTTCCCCACCCAGGAATCGAATCCGTTGCTCCCATGTCTCCCGCACTGGTAGGCAGATTCTTTACCACTCAACCACCTGGGAAGACTTTATATATGAGATATGCACATATATATGCAACTATATATCTCCAGATAATATGGACACTGACCATTATACTAATAGGAGTATTCTTGGTTCTGGCTTGGAAGGCCTTCTGATTCTTATTCCCATACTCAGCAGAGGAGAATGTCCTATAGCTGAATAAAGTATCATGGGTAAGGCTTAAATGGACAGATATGCAGAGTCAAGTCTTAATGTTCTCTGAACAATCCTTAGAAAATCAAGAGACATTGAAAACTATACTTAGAGTACTATTTATGCAGTGTGATGGTATATATTTTATAGTTCTGTTATTGAAAACTGTTCTTGAAATTCAAGGGATCCTGACAGTCTGTAGAACATGGAAACCTATTAAAAAGCAATCTGGAAAAGCATTTCTGCTGAAACTGCTTTTACCAAAGTGCAGATCATTTCATTTATTCTAAAGGCATATAATTAGAAACGAGACTGAATTGGTTTTTTTTTTTTCCTTTTTACAGTATAGCACAAATACATACTTCTTTATTCCAGCTTCAGCATGTGTATAGTTTTAAAAATGTGTCAAAAAAGAAAATGAGTTTTTTTCTTTTTTCATGGACCTCTACAGTGTGTCTATTCAGAATTTTAAACATTGGTTCTCAAGTAAGAACAGACGCATAATTTTAAAAAGGGAGGAGATATTATTTATCTTGGTCTTCTCTGTACATGTCAGAAAATTAAGACAGTGATGAATTACACATTACTGTTCAAAATTTTATTATCAGAGTCAAAATTCAAATTTGTTCTGTTTAAAATACAAAAGATACATTTTCTCATTTAGAAAAAATCCATTTTGTTAGTGCTTGGTTATAGTGGAATAAAAATTTCATGTTGAACACATACTGATTCAATTTTCATTGAATAATTTTAAAGGCACACCACAGAAAACATTAATCTGCTAAACTAACAAGTTATTTGGTAAATGCTTTGGTAACTCACACTTACTAAAAGAACAGTGACTTTTTTATTCCTAAATCATAAAGTATTAGAAATGAAAAGTTCTTCCATTCAGCATATTTTAAATGTCTGTTTATTTGGGGAATGGCTCTACAGAAATAAACTTTTTGCTGAATAAATTCAAGTTCATTAGAAGTGGTCCACATAATATTTTTAAAAGATTATCTGATGAACTCAGTAATGTCTAAAAGCCAATTATGAAAGCTCAAAGGCAGAATTTCTCTTATTTCAAGTAACTGGACAGTGCATAAGTTTCATAGTTCTACTGTGTTTTAGTTTTATAGTTTTGGTCTGTTTTTTAAAAAAAAGTTATTAAAATGTAAAGGGACTAAAAAGCAAAAAAAAATGGCAAGTATGTGGCAATGCATAGGTACCATTTAAAAAATGTCAGGTTATTAGTATACAGTATTTTGAAGGGTAGAAATACTACATTTACTTGAAAAATGTTTTGTACTTAACTGACAGACAATAAACCTTTTAAAAATGAAACTGAATAGCAAAAAAAAATTAATAATGAATGTTTTCACCCAGTAGGTCATGAGTTATGTGAAGGTGGGAACAGGATAGTGAACAAGAGCAAAATTTATATCGTGACCCTTGTCGGGGTTAAAAGGAGAGCGACTGAATGACAAACTTAGAAAGTAAACGCCAGCACACTCAAGGCAGATGTTCTTAACTCCACTGTGATATTTACTATAAAACATTTCACTCTTTCATTGACTTACATGATATCATAAAAATATGTGCGATTAGGACCAAGTTGGCCTGTGCAGAGTTAGGTCAAAGCAGTCATCTTAAACTCTATCTGCACACAGCAGGCCAATGGAAAATGTAACTCCAAATAAATTAAGGCACTTCAGTCCATCTATATGGTTCTAAGTGGAGAGGAATATTTCTCTAACCTTATCACTAAGTGAAAGGATAGTCCTCGATAAACTAATCGGTCTCCCCCAGATGCAGCATAGAGATTTAATCTTATTTTTGGTCCACTAGTGAAGAGCTTTGCAATCCATCCTCTCTCTTCCCTCATTTTTCATGGTTTGTTGGCTGGACTATCTCTTAATTACTTGTAATAGCTCAAAACCCACTACACAGCACACAAATTCAAAACACTTTGAAGAAAATTTTGTGGGCCATATGAAGAAACCAATAAAGTCTCTATTCCTGCCATCAGGACCTGTGGACAAGAGGGTGGGGCAAATTGGGAGGACTGACACACACACACGTATGTCAGCATTGTTAGTCGCTCAGTTGTGTCCTACTGTTGTGACCCCAGTTGTGACCCCATGGACTGTAGCCCACAGGCTCCTCTGTCCATGGGATTCTCCAGGTAAGAATACTGGAGTGCATTGCCATCCCTACTCTGGGGGATCTTCCCAACCCAGGGATCAAAGCTGGGTCTCCTGCATTGCAGGCAGATTCTTTACCATCTGAAGCACCAGGGAAATCCGCATACACACACTGCCTGCATGCTAAGTCACCATAGTTGTACCCGACTCTGTAACTCTATGGACTGTAGCCCACCAGTCTCCTCTGTTCAGTCTCCATGCCCTCCTCCAGGGGATCTTCTTGACCCAGGGATCAAACACTCCTCTCTTTATGCCGCATTGGTACATGGGTTCTTTACCACTAGCGCCACCTGGGATGTATAAAATAGCTAGTGGGAATCTTCTGTATAGCACAGGGAGCTCAGCTAGGTGGTCTGTGATGACCTAGATGGGTGGGATGGGGTGGGGTGGTGGCTCCAGAGGGAAGGGATACATGTATACATATAACTGATTCACTTCATTGTACAGTAGAAACTAACACAACATTGTAGAGCAATGATACTTCAATTTCAAAATTAAAAAAAAAAAGAAAGAAAGAAAAGAAAGAAATGAGTAGTAAACCAAAATGCACTAAGTAACATTTTTCTCAAATTAGCTAATGACAATGAAAAAGTAAGCTAGGTATCTACTCAAATCTTCTACATAGACTGGTCTGTATGAATAATCATTATGTTTCCAGGTTTGTAGAAGGCAGATTAATGACTGATTTAAGCCATGTAAGTCTTGGCTTTGAAGGTTTTCTAATTCTCACCAAAAACCTACCACCAGTTACACAAACTCATCATAACTCTTAGCCTCTGTCTCTTCACTGTTGACTAGAACCAATGGGATTTCACAGGGTTGTTAAATGAGATGAAATCTACACGATGCCTAGCACTTAGGAAAACACTCAAATTTTCATACTTTCCTGATATCCTAACTCATTTAACACTTATACAGAATAAAAAATTAATTCTAAATGTTAAAATGAACAACTGGTCATTCTCGTTTCTTTTTTCCTAGTGGATTGGTACATGAACTGGGAATGTACAAAAGGTAAACATCTCCAATTACTACCCTTAATGTGCTAAATATTCAAAATAAAATCCCTTAAAGTGCTATGTTTTCAAAATCTGGGTAAAATTAATATTGCCTTCTGGTAGGGCTATTTGTGAAAAATCTATTTTAAAATAAAATGCACATACAGTACATGTAAAATAGAACATATATTTTCACAAACTGCTTATTTTTAATATTTAAGACAGAACTTTTCTAAGTAAAATTTCATAAAATGAAATTGAAAATAAAAGCTACTAGACTATACTTTTGTTAGTTTTTTTAATATAAACAATGCATGTTCAAATATCTTAATAAAACAACAACCTTATTCATTCAAAGCAATTGAACTGAAAGTTATTCTTATGTAATTAAATTTTGGAATTCCAGGATATTTTGCAGGAACATTTTCATACTCAAAAGTTCACATATACTAATTGAACAAATACATTATTTAGTATAATAATTGTTGAACCTGTTTCTAAAACATATGATTAACTTAAAATTAACACACTGAACATACAGTGTGCTAAAACTATTGTAGAAAACTTGAGCTACTTTTACATAAGTAGATTAAACATTTTTCTGCAACTTACCGATATTATTAAAATGCTCAAATAGCTTTTCTTAAAGATAAATTCTATCCTAATGTTCCAACTTTAAAAGTTTAAACTATATGGTTTTATTATGCTTTCTAAATGTTACACATTTCTCGAAAACACAATTAAGTATGTGAAACCAAAATGAGAATTATCCTGAAGTATCATAAATGTTTTGAAAAGAAGTATACATAAATAATGCCTAATATTATCTATACCTAAAAATTATTTAGTTTCTTTTTTGTAGTATGTAATTATCTTTCATGTGCCCTTATGGATTTATTATTTCACTGTTTGTTTCATTTATTGTGATGTAAATTCTTTTAGGTCTTGTTCATCCCTTCCCTTCTGCTCACAAAGTGCTTTGTGAAATAAAAGTTCTCAGTAAATATCTGCTAAATCCTATCACTGTGTAATTAGTAGTGTTAAATGAAAATATTCAGCTATGGTCTCTGATAAAGGAAAAAAAAACAGCTATGGGAATCTTAATTTCCCATTACATGAGCTTTTTCTTTGAAAAAGTATATATGTTTAACTTCACTGGAGTATTGAGAAGAATAAGCCATTTCAGTTTTCTAACTACTTACAAAATACTCCTTAAAATTCCAGTTGATTTACATATCTTTCTCTCTTTTCCTCTCAACATATTTGTTAGTTTTACTTTCATTGCTTTATTCCCCACTTGGCACTTTGCTTTAGGTTTGTTTACCAGTTTGTGCTTTAGTTAGTTTTGTTCTTAACTGATAAATATAATTTTTGATTTCCTTTGTTTGCCAGAGCAATCTGCTGTACTTTATTTTTGTTGGACTGTGTTGACCTTGTTCGTGGTTGTATATGTATATGTGTATATTCCATTACTTTAATTATTAAATTGATTTTGTAACTGCCATTTGCCTGGGGTTCATCTTTGGCTTCTCATTTTTGGATATGTGTTTTAATCTCACTTAATGCTATAACAAGCCACTTGTGGAATCTTCGTTCTGACCAGAGATCAAGCCCTGAGCCTTTGGAGTGGGAGCACTGACACCAAGACCCTAGACTAACAGAGAACTAGCACTAGGGAATATCAAATAATGAAAACAGTGAGAACTCACACAGAGGAAACCACTTGAATACAGGACCCAGCCACCTGTAGCACCCTGTGAAAGACACCTCATCTAAACAACAAACAAAACAAAAACACAAATATAGTCACCAGCAGACAGGATTATCACCTCATTCAGCCTTGCCCATCAGAGGAAAAACAAACAAACAAACAAACACTCAGCACAAATCTCACCTACCCTGTATGAGTGGAGTCACTCAGTCATGTCTGACTCTTTGTGACCCCATGGACTGTTGCCTACCAGGCTTCTCTGTCCATGGAATTTTCCAGGCAAGTGTACTGGAGTGGGCTGCCAAACCCTATATGAAGCTTACACAAATCACTGGAGTAGTAATCCTCATATCAGACAAAATGGCCTTAAAAAAAGAATATTACAAGAGATAAGGAAGGACACTACGTGATGATCAAGGGATCAAGCCAAGAGGAAGACATAACAATTGTAAATATCTATGCACCCAACATAGGAGCACCTCAATACATAAGACAAACAGTAACAGACGTAAAAGGAGAAGTGGACAGTAACACAGTAATAGTAGGAGACTTTAACACCCCACTCACACCAGTGGACAGATCATCAAAACAGAAAATTAATAAGAAACACATCTTAAATGATACATTAGATGGGATGGATCTCATTGATATCTTCAAGACATTGATCCAAATGCAGAAGACTAAACCTTCTCAAGTGCACATGGAATATTCTCCAGGATAGACCACATCTTGGGTCACAAATCAAACCTCAGTAAATTTAAGAAAATTGAAATCATATCAAACATCTTCTGTGACCACAATTGTATGTGACTAGATATCAATTACAAAAAAAAACTGTAAGAAAAATAAACACATGGAGATTAAACAACACGTTTCTAAATAACCAACAGGTTACTGAAAAAATCAAAAGGGAAATGAAACAATTTCTAGAAACAAATGGCAATGAAAACACGACAACTCAAAACCTATGGGATGCAGCAAAAGCAGTTCTAAGAGGGAAGTTATAGCAATGCTATCCAACTCAAGATATAAAAAAAGCATCGAATAGAAAACCTAATTTTACACCTCAAACAACTGGAAAAAGAAGAACAGCAACAACAACAACAACAAAAAAAACAAAATTAGTAGAAGGAAAGAAAGCATCTCAGCAGAAACAAATGGAAAAGAAATGAAAGAAATAATAGTAAAGATTAAAAAAACTAAAAGCTGGTTATTTGAGAAGATAAATAAAATTGACAAACCTCTAACCAGACTCATCAAGAAAAAAAGAGAGATGAATCAAATCAACAAAATGAGAAATGAAAAAGGAGAGGTTACAACAGACAATTCAGAAATATAAAGGATTATAAGACTATTATGAACATCTATATGGCAATAAAATTGATACCTGAAAGAAATGGACAAATTCTTAGAAAAGTTCAATCCTCAAAGACTGAACCAGAAAGAAATAGAAATTATGAACAACCCAACAAGCACTGAAATTGAAGCCATGGTCAAAAGTCTCCCCCAAAATAAAAGCTCAGGACCAGATGGGTTCACAGGAGAATTCTATCAAACATTTAGAGAAGAGCTAATGCCTATCCTTCTAAAACTCTTTCAAAAATGTGTAGAAGAAGGAACACTTCCAAATGCATTCTATGAGGCCAACATCCCCTTGATACCAAACCCAGACAAGGCAACACATAAACAGAAAACTACAGGCCAGTATCACTGATGAACATAGATGCAAAAATCCTCAACAAAATTTTAGCAAACAGAATTCAGCAACACACTGAAAAGCTCATACACCATGATCAAGTTGGGTTTATTCCAGGGATGCAAAGATTCTTCAACATACACAAATTAATCAATGTGATACACCATATTAAGAAATTGAAAGATAAAAACCATATGATCATCTCAATAGATGCAGGAAAAGCCTTTGACAAAAATCAGCACCTATTTATGAGTAAAACTCTTCAAAAAATGGGTATAGAAGGAACCTACCTCAACATAGTAAAGGCCATATATGATAAGCCTACAGCAAACATTATTCTCAGTGGTGAAAAAAATGAAAGCATTACCCCTAAGATCAGGAACAAGACAAGGGTATCCACTTTCCCACTATTATTCAAGATAGTTCCGCAAGTTCTAGACAGCAATTAGAGAAAAATAAATAAATAAAAGGAATCCAGATAGGAAAAGAAGAAGCTTAAAGCTCTCATTGACATTATACTGTACATAGAAAACCCAAAAGACAGTATCAGAAAATTACTAGAGCTAATCAGTGAATTTAGCAAAGCTGCAGGATACAAAATCAATACACAGAAATCACTTGCATTTCTCTATACAAATAATGAAAAATCAGGAAGAGAAATTAAAGAATCAATCTCATTCACCATTGTAACAAAAAGAATTAAATATCTAGGATAAACTTACCTAAGGACACAAAAGAACTATACACAGAAAATTATGACACTAATGAAAGAAATCAAAGATGACATAAACAGATGGAGAGATATCCTATGTTCCTGGGTAGGAAGGATAAATATTGTGAACATGACTACACTACCAAATACAGTCTACAGATTCAATGTGATCCCTATCAAATTACCACTGGCATTTTTCACAGAACAAAACATTTCACAATTCATATGGAAACACAAAAGACCCCAAATAGCCAAAGCAGTCTTGAGAAAGAAGAATGGAGTTGGAGGAATTAAACTTCCTGACTTCCGACTATACTACAAAGCTGCAGTCATCAAGACAGTATGGTACTGCCACAAAAGCAGAAATATAGACCAATGGAACAAGATAGAAATCCCAGAAATAAATCCGTGCACCTATGGGTACCTTATTTTTGACAAAGGAAGCAAGAATATAAAATAGGGCAGACAGCCTCTTCAGTAAATGCTGGGAAAACTGCAGTTACATGTAAAAGAATGAAATTAGAACACTTCCTAAAACCACACACAGAGATAAACTCAAAATGGATTAAAGACTTAAATGTAAGACCAGAAACTATAAAGCTTTTAGAGGAAAACATATGCAGAACACTCAGTGACATAAATCAAAGCAAGATCCTCTATGACCCACCTCCTAGAGAAATGGAAATAAAAGCAAAAGTACGGGGATAATCCAGAGAGAGGGTGTGGGGCGGGAGGGGGGAGGTGGGGGTCTGGATTGGGGGTTCATGTACACTCGTGGCTGATTCATGTTGATGTGTAGCAAAACGAATACAGTATTGTAAAGCAAAACAAACTAAAAAATAAAAATTAATTAAAGAAATAAAAAACCTAACAGAGCCCTAATACACCCAAGAGGAACATTATAATGAAGTTAATTGAAAATTAATGAAGTTTACTAACTAGCAATTAATAAAGCTCTCACAATGTGACACCTGAAAAAAAAAAAAAAAAAGGAAACAAGTGAGACCTGATTAAAGCTTTTGATAGCAAAGGAAACTATAAGCAAGGTGAAAAGACAACCCCCAGATTGGGAGAAAATAATATCAAATGAAACAACTGACAAAGGATTAATTTCCAAAATATATAAGCAGTTCATACAACTCAATACCAGAAAAACAAACAACTCAATCAGAAAGTGGGAAAAAGACCTAAACACACATTTCTCCAAAGAAGACATACAGATGGCTAACAAACACATGAAAAGATGCTCAACATCACTCATTATTAGAGAAATGCAAATCAAAACTACAGTGAGATATCACCTCACACTGGTCAGAATGGCTATCATCAAAAAGTTTACAAACAAATGCTGGAAAGGGTGTGGAGAAAAAGGAATGCTCTTGCAGTTAGTAGGAATATAAATTGATACAGCCAGTATGGAAGATGGTATGGAGATTCCTTAAAAAACTAGGAATGAAACCACCATATGACCCAGCAACCCCACACCTAGGCATATACTCCGAGGAAGCCAAAACTGAAAGAGACACATGTATCCACTGTTCACTGCAGCACTATTTACAATAGCTAGAACATGGAAGCAACCTAGATGTCCATCGAGAGAAAGATAAATATTGTATTCTAATGCACATATATAGAATTTAGAAAAAGGGTACTGAAGAGTTTAATTACAGGTTAGCAATGGTGAAACAGACATAGAGAATAGACTTATGAACATGGAGAGAGGGGAGGAGAGGATGAGATGTATGGAAAGAGTAACTTGGAAACTCATATTACCATATATAAAATGGATAACCAATGGGAATTTGCTATATGATTCAGGAAACTCAAACAAGGGCTCTGTAGCAACCTAGAGGGGTGAGATGGGGAAGAAGATGGAAGGGAGGTTCAAGAGGGAGGGGAATAGGTATACCTACGGCTGATTCATGTTGAGGTTTGACAGAAAACAACAAAATTCTGTAAAGCAATTATCCTTCAAAAAATATATATTAAAAGGAAAAACTTTCCAATAGATTTGAATTAAATATATTATCATTAAACTTTGTTAGAATTCTTGACTGCATCTAATGTGGTACTATATT
This sequence comes from Aepyceros melampus, assembly GCA_006408695.1. Classification (NCBI taxonomy): domain Eukaryota; kingdom Metazoa; phylum Chordata; class Mammalia; order Artiodactyla; family Bovidae; genus Aepyceros; species Aepyceros melampus. Next base: position 258,300 of record SJXQ01011199.1, on the reverse strand, counting down.
TGCATGGAAATTGCTGTTGCACTGCTTAGGTCTGCATAGATTTATAAACATTTTACTATGGATTACTTTCACAGATTTAAATGGACATCATTTTACCTGTGGTCTGACCATCTGTTACTACAAAGTTTATCAGAATAAATTGTCAATATTTTAATGTCATTTTAAAATAATGTTCACCAAAATATTTTGAAAAGTATTATCAATGAGCCATATTTTTTCCATGATTTGGCTATTTACACTGACTAAAAGCGAAAGCTGAATTAACACTTCTTTCAGCTGTTTGACATTATACAAACTAGAAACACATACTTTTAAAAATAATATAATTATTGTGAAAAGAAAGATTGTTAGTTGTTTAGTCCTGTTTTGATGGACTGTAGCTCAATAGGCTCCTCTGTCCATGGAATTCTAAGCAAGAATACTGGAGTGGGTAGCCATTCCCTTCCCCAAGGGATCTTTGAGACCCGGACTCAAGCCCAAATCTTCCAAATTGCAGTTAGATTCTTTACCATCTGAGCCACCAGAGGAGCCCCAATAATAATTGTAGACATATGTAATCTCATATTTTGATATGGCTTCTGATATTTGGAAAATCTCCAATTAATGCAACTGACAGATGTTTCAAACATGTCTTTATATTTTAGTTGTAGGAAGTCTTTCTTGAAAGTCTAAAGTTATTGCAACTGTTCTACAAATAACAGTTATGTAGCTTTTAAGCAGTTCATGTTGCTAATCTGAGCCTGTGTTTTGATCAAACTATTATGATTAATATAATTTATTATGTTTTTGAAAAGAGTCAAATGAGCCAGTATATTGCACTGAAAATGAAGTGCAATTTATTGTGTGTGCATGCGTGCTCAGTTGTGTCCAATTCTTTGCAACCTGTGGACTGTAGCCCACCAAGCTCCACTGTCCATGGGATTTTCCAGGGAAGAATACTGGAGTGGGTTGCCATTTCTGCCTCCAGGGGATCTTCCCAACCCAGGGACAAACCTGTGTCTCTTGTGCCTCCTGCATTGGCTGGCAGATTCTTTCCTAGTGCCACCTGGGAAGCCCCCAGTTATAACATATGGTATAATCTTAATAACCTTGTAAGTTTTACTGTTATATTTGTAAATTGCACTATCACAGAAATCTCAGTCATATGATATAATTATCCTAAAAATAATGTAAACCAAAGTGAGTTTAAATTCCAGTAAAATCCATGTTATTGAAACTGAAGAATCAATTTAACATTGTAGATAATAGCCTTAGAGCTTGTGCTTGTATATTAAAAAAAAATACAACAATTGTAAGAACATTTTAAAGGAAAAGGTATAAAAATAGGGAAAACTTTTTATTTATAGGTTACCTAGAGATATTTAATACTTAGGATGGTAAACTTTTAGTCCTTTCTAATTTCAACCAAGTTTTACTGTCATACATATATTGGCACAGTAAAGTTTTAAGCCTAGATGTTGAATTCTTTTAACAATTTGCTATTTCATGCACGTGTGTGTGTGTGTGTGTGTGTGTGTGTGTGTGTGATTTGTAAGACAGACAACGGAGAGAAAAAAGATAGAAACTCTATGTAGAAAATAGAATTTTATGACTACATTTTACAGAATATTCCAAGAGATATCATTGGTCATTTTATTATTTTGAAAATATTACTCATTTAAACAACTAAAAAAGGTTAAAGCTTGATATAATCTTCAACACTGGAAAGGATAAATTATTGAAAAATATGTAGAACAAAAATTCCATCTCAATGCCATTGATATCACTATACTGTTGAACAAGTATGAGGTATTGAACAATTGCACATAATTATACACTTAGGATTTGACATTGTAGCTAAACCAGTTGTTCAAGGCCACTAAAATACTGAAAGAGGATTAAAATTATTAACAGTGCAGAGGAAAACAGAACTATAAAACCCCTTGTAACTCAAAGCTGGAAATGGTGCTTTCACTCAAAAGAATGTCACAACTACTAAGAATTTTCAGTAACTCACGACACAAAACAAGAAGCCACCTCTAATTTTTTATCTTTTCTATCAAAATGAATCCAGTTGTGATATAGTACATATTTTGGACCTGCATGACAGTGATATTTATAATTGTCATGTTTCAGAACTTACCCCTTAAAGATTTCACATACGTGTGATATGTGCTAGTTAAATTTCATCACTTGAGATAGATGGGATGACTTTTAGATTTTATATTAAGCATCAGTATGTCTTATTAACAACACATAAAGTATTTAAAATTCATATATTAATTGAAGTGCTGAAAAAAATAGATATGAATAATAGCAATTAATTGCTAGAAAGATAAAATTCAAGTTTAGATGATACTTGTTCTATGGATTAGGAAATTGCTCCTCTTTATGCAAACTTATAATAAATCAATGGCTCTGGTTTCTAAAATGCCTACTTTCCTCTCCTCAGTGTTCAGTGACTATTGGAGCTAGAAAATATTCTTTCGATGATTTGCAAGATTTGGAGAAGTAGAAAAACCTCAGGAAAACCTAAAGTGGTCCACAAACATTTGGCTTACGTGCGATTAGTTGTATTGGCATTTCATAATGGTAAACGTAAAATATGTTCATTTTTGAGTATCTAAGCAGTGCTTGGAGAGCTGGCCTACTGGGTGAGAGTACCATTCAAAAACACGTGTTACATAATACACAATCAGGAAAAGACTATTGAAAATTTTCAGTAAGAACAGAGTTGGCAATGCCAAAGGATGCGCTTTGCTCAAGAAAAGAAACTTTTCATCATAATGGATGGAACAATTGGCATCAAAGATTATTAAAATCCACCTGAAGTAGGGTTGCTTCATGGGGGATTAGATTCACACAGACCCAAAGATTAACACACGGAGAGAGTTTTTAACTCTCTGGAGCCACCCAACATGAAAAAAGTGGAAAAACAAACAAGATGACAAACTCTTTCTCAGCACTGATCATCATTAAGTGTGCACAACTGCTTATGCAATAGGAAGTCTGACTAAGATGATGACAGAATCTATATTTACGAGGTGAAGCTGTACTTAGGAAAATTAGAAGAGTGTCTGTACGTAAAATTTTTTTTAGTCCATTTTTATGTAGTAGGATAGATTATTCAGGAAATAGATGAAAAAAATCTATAACAGGTGAGAAATTTATCAGGAAATTGTCAGGAAGGATAGTACTGAGATAAATCCTTTGAAGCATTTTCAAAGTTTGCATAAGTTTATAAAAAGAGATAAATTTTCTTTGAGGTGAAGTTTTTGCACAAGTGCAGACTACAGCATACTATATACATATTGGGCTTCCCTATGCACATATACATAGGCACACAGTATCTATATGCCTTTTTAAAAACATATACACAGCTTTAACTCAAAGAAAATTAGTAACACAATAATCATTGCAAGACAATGCACGTGCTGAAATACCTGACACCAATCAAAGGGTGATGTCACCTCTCACATTGCCCAGGACTATGACTAGAACTCCCTGTTTTCGTTTTTCTTTTGTTGCAACACTGATTGTCAGAGATAATCTCTGTGCTTTTGTATAATGCCCATCCGGATGTAACATATATTCACATACAACATTGGACATTTTAAATAAGCATGCTGGAACACAGGCAGGACCATACAACCATGCACAGCATTTTCTGAATATGTTTTTCCATACTGACGGCAACGTCGACATGCACAGCTACCAAATTTGGCCCTGTACAGCGAGGAATGTACAGCAGAAGCAGTCACGGCTAGACTCACTTGCAAGAGTTTCTTAAGAGAAGAACACCCAGTAGAGAAACAAAACAGAATGAATAAAGCCAAAAACAATTCCTAAAATTAAAAATTAAAAAAAAAAAATTTTCCTCCCACATGTTAACACTGAAAATCTGGCCATATTCCTCATTCCACAGCAGGTCTTTTCGCAAAATTCTGAGTTGAACTGTTTATAAGAGACACATATTAATGTTTCAGAGCTTTTCCTAGCCACTGGAAAAGCTCATCCTGATAAAGCATTTTCCAGCGTACATTGGCTTCGACAGTTTCCACAGCTCTTGAGAAAGGGCAGCAGCTACTCCGTCATAGCTCTTCATAAAGTTCTTTAGCTGGAAACATAAATATTAGAATGGTAAACAGACAGCATAAGTTATATGCTCAATAATACTCTAATAACTTTGTATGGGGGCAGATGGTTATTATACTTATCATGGTGATCATTTCATAATGTATGCAAATGTCAAATATATACAGGTATATACAGTGTACCTGAAAATAATACAATATTTTACTATGTTTCAATAAAAAACAAAATGTAAAAATGATAAATTCATGTTTAAAATGAGCCCATGTCCAACACATATAAACAAGAATCTATTTGAAAAAAAGTGTCACAGTCACTACAGGATGTATATTTAACGTGTGGAGTGAGGTAAGTTGGTATATCTAATATGTGCAGTGAGCTTATAATGCAATTCAGCGAAACAGATTTTGTCCATTAGGTGTAATATCATTTCTTTTGGAACTGAAAGGGGAAAAAAAAGAATGAAAACAGTTTAAATAAATTAAAAAACAGTTTAAAGTGTAGCTACTGAGTCATGTCCAATTCTTTGTGACCTCAATGACTGTAGTCCACCAGGCTCCTCTATCCACAGAATTCTCCAGGCAAGAATACTGGAGCGGGTTGCCACTCCCTTTTCCAGGGGATCTTTCTCAGGCAGGGACTGAACCTGGGTCTCCCGTATTGCAGGTAGATTACCGTCTGAGCCACCAGGGAAGCCTAAATAACTCCAAGTTTAGCTTCTTGTTTCATAAATATTAAAGCAGACATATTTAATTCATCTTTCACAATGGGCTGATGAGGAAGTGGCAAAAACTAGTTCTAATAACAAACCATATCTAATGTACTATTAGTGGTGTTAGTCATTCAGTCATGTCCAACTCTTTACAATCGCATGGACTGTAGCCTGCCAGGCTCCTCTGTTCATGGAATTCTCCAGGCAAGAATACTAGAGTGGATTGCTGTTCCCTTTTCCATAGGATCCTCCCAACCCAGGGATCGAACCTGGTCTCCTGCCTTGCAGGCAGACCTTTACCGCTGAGTCACCAAGGAAGTCCCCATAGCTCTGGATTGGGCTTATTGACAGAGAACATTCAACCCATCAACCTATTTATTATTGGAAACTGTTCTCTGTCTTGTAGCCACACTTGATAGCAGCTATATTCTGGAATTTCTATCTCCTAATCTTCTCAAGGGCATTCTCTCTGCTCCACCTCAGCTGTCACAGTCCTATTCAGAAACCCATCAACCCTGTCACGGGAAGCTCCAACTCTGTCATAGATGAATACAGTGGGCTATCTGTTACCTGACGTCTGAGACCTCTCCCTTATTCTTTCTGGTCTATCTTTTATATTGCCAATATACATATACTGGAGTGGATTGCCGTTCCCTTCTCCAGGAGATCCTCCCAACCCAAGAATCGAACCTGGTCTCCTGCATTGCAGGCAGATTCTTTACTGTCTGAGTCACCAGGGAAGCCTGGTGAATGTGTGTTATCTAATGTACTAATAGCCTTAACATGGAATACAAGCATTAAAGTTAACGTTTTGTCCATAGGGAAAAAAATATTCATCTTTCCTAAACAAGTAGTATGAGTGTTTGACACTATCTTTGCTGGCAAAAGAATACCAAAATTACTGGGTAACAACAACAACAAATAATGATGCTACGAGTACTGGATGATAAATGACACTGTATCACCTCAGTAACTAGATTTAGAAAGAATGAAGACGGACTGTTGATTCATTTAGCTAGAGAATTTGAGCTTTAATTAGAATGTGAAAATTTTTAAATGATTTGTCATAATTTTATGGGTATAAGATTTTCTCTAGAGTACACACACTTTAGGAATGCACAGGAATTTTATTGCAAGATTAGATACTAGCAGTTTTTCTCGCTGTTTCATATGTCTTAATGACTGGCAACCACCAATGAATGCAAGGCTTATAGACAAATGTGAAAAATCAACTTGTAACACAGAAGAGTTTATATTGTATAATTAGGATGAGGTGAGATTTATCACATGATGGAAGTCACATGATGAATATACCGGAGAGAAATGTCATCAAGATTGACTCGGGGATAGGGGCATGTGTGTTGCGGGGCAGGGTGGGTGGAGGGGGTAATTTAAAATGGAGTTATTAATAATTATACCTTTCTGAATTAATTTATAAATTGGTTCAGGGTAGCTTGGTTTGTTTATGACAATATTACTTTGATTATATGATACTTTTTTTTTAAAGTTTATCCTCTACTTTCCTATAAAGCCAAGTACCTTGCAGCATTAGAAATGGATTATCATATCTCAGAGCTATATTCTTTGTAAGACTTCAAAATCACTATCTTTTAATAACAAACATGAAAAATATTCAATGTGTAACAAAGATTTATCATTGCTGTCCTTAAAACTTATCTGACATCTGACACATACAAAAGAAAGAGGATGAAGGGAAGGGACTGAAATTTATTGATACCTTCAATATATACCTGTGACATGTACACATGGATAAACAGAAGTCTAATGAAAGCATTTGAATCATATTTTTAAACTTAACTAATTTATCTAATAATTCATTTGAATTTATATATTTATGTTCAGATTCATTCAGTCCATATTCCTAAAGCAACAAATAGTACACTTTGATCTATGTTTTGAATTTTGTGTTTTAATTGATTACTAAATATGCACATTACTCTGTATATTTGTATATTATGGTGGCTTTATTTACATAATATGTCAATCAGGAAAAAAATTACATCTACTTCTTTTAAACTATGTTCCACATTATTACATATTTTCCTAAGCAATCAATGAATAACTCCAGACAGTAATAAATGACCTTTTGGTAACTTTGACTCTGGGGAGTATGCTCTTGGCCTTTTGATAAAATAGTAAGCCAGCCTGAATACATGAAGGAAAGCTCTTGTCTATCTCAAAGGCAAACTGTGAGGTTGACTATGAATGTGTTATTGACACAAACACAGTAGGTCGGATTATCCTGCAAGAGAATTCTTAGCAGAAAACGTAACTGGAGTGTCTCTAGAGAGTCATTTCTTAAATCACTATTTAAGTCCCTAAATACTTCCTTTGTGAGCTTGGAGAGCATGACGTAACTGATATGCAGATTAGCTGATTCATCAGAACACAGATGGCCCCCTTGCATAGCTGGCATAAACGGATCCTATGCCTCGTACTCCTCCGCAACTCTTCTGCTGAACATGTGGTCAGAGCAGCCATGTGATCGTCCTCAGGCAGGATCATAGCGCCTTCCAGACCCTGCCTCACTATCAAGGGCATGGGGTAGATGGAAGGCACAAGGCATTCCATTTTGCTTATTTTGGCAGTTCTTCAGTAGATGCTTTGCTGCTATTAGTTTTTATCATTGCACTTCTTAAATATTTATGCCATCATATGCTTTTATTTGAAAATGTTCCAAGTTTAGACATTTCTATAAAACAGCATTTAGTAAGATGTCAGAGTTATTTGTGTTGCCTGTTCTTCTTAGCATAAAATTTCTAGACGTTTGTTAATTTATCTATTTTAAAACATTTCTGTATCTGAAAAAATTCTTAACTTAGGGTACACTAGACCCTAAAACTCACAAAATAATTTGTACTGTGCAACACATAATATACTCTTAGTAACTATCTAAGTGAGTTGAATTAGCTATTGCCTGTTAATGAGGTTTATATTTTCAACATTAAAACTGTAAATGGGATGCCCGTGATGCACAGGAGCTGTGTTCTTTCACAACAGTGTTTTGTATAATGCAAAACAAACAAACAAAAAACAAAGAGTGCTGGAGAGGATGGCTGAATGAACATCAGCATGAAAAATGGCAAGGGCCTCTGAGAGTCGATGAGGTTGTACTTCCATTAGTTTAAAATTAAGGAAACGATGTACTGTTTCATGGAGAAATAGTGTTCAAATCGCTAGAGCCATGTAATTAAAAAGAAATGGCCAGTTTCAGGTTCTAGAATGGCGCTTTGGGGAAGGACCACAGGACAATGTAAGTGTCTCTACTGAATGCCCCTAAAGCTGATGGGGATCATTAAAATCTCAAATCAGCTTTCAGAATTCATAAAGATGCCTATCCCTTTTGATCTGTAAACTTTTGAAAATAAGAATATGTTATAGACAAAAAGAACACATTGGCTTTTCTGTTTACAAGGCTCATTGGATATGGGAAAATGAGACTGAAATTTCCTCAGTCCCTTCAATTTTATGGAAGGCAGTCATCAGCAATACAAATTATCCCCCCTCCCACCCAACAACAGTGGTCCACAGTCTTACAGCCAATGATTAGATAACAAAAGTGTGGAACAGCCTCAGGCTGCAGTTGTTAAACTAGAAAGTCAGTGCAAGTAGCTGTGTCCTGGAGGGATTCATCTCTCAGGCTATGGAGAGCTTGTGTTGTGAAGTTAGCTGCTTTTCAGATAATGGAATAAAAGTTACAGTTGAGTTTCAGTTTCCAGATGACACATTTCATTGCAGGGGTATATTGGAACATTTCACATGGCAATTAAATCAAGTGTAAAAAATTAAACATGTAAGTGAAATATGTAAAGCAAAATGGCCATCATATGATAAAATTAACTTAAATGTCTGCTTAAAACATGTTTTTCCATGGGTTGGGTTATCACCAAAGCAAGGGGAAATGAAAGAGTTAGAGAATAGAAGAAGAGGGAAAGAGAACAGGAGAGACACAATGGAAGAGGAAGACAGGAGAAGAAAGGGAGCCAAAATGAAGACAGGGGAGAAGAGAGGAGAGGAGAGATTCTTCACTTTTTTGTTCCCTTCAGTGGCTGTATAAATTGTCACTAAATGAGTCTTTCATTCCCAGATTATTGAATGCAATCAAAGAGTTAAAACTGCTTCATTTAAATACGCAAAGCCATCAGCTTAATTGTTCTTTCTTTTTGCTTCCTTTGGATATGAAAGAATTCCTTCTCTTTTAGGTTCCTAATAAAAAATATAGCAAAACATGTACTAAGGCTTTCAAATCCAAATCTTTCAGGGCTGGGAACACACATAGCAGGGATAAAAATAGAATTTCAAGTTATTACAATCAGAGACTTAGCTTAGCTCATGGTGTGAAAGAATCCAAGTTGGTGTAGGAAGATAATTATATAAAATTGGGCGATATTCGGAGATATTAAGGACGGAGGAAGGCTGATGCTTCTGGGGGAACCTTGCTCAATGGGATTAGCTCTGGGTCACAGCATCAGGCTTTCTGCCAGTGAAAACTCAAGAAACCATGATTCTCAGTGGTACACCTCAGCTATATTTTATAATTATAGTTGAGGAGAGGCTAAAAAGTGATAAATGTTTGAAGTCCAATTCATTTTAATCAGTGAAATATTTTTCTCCTTCTTCCTACCTAGTTATGCACCCCCAATCTCACATCTCTATTAGAGATGTGAATGAATGGTCACAAAACCAGCTGGTTTAAATTCCGGAGACATAAACCAGAGAAAAAAGAAAATGTTAGCTATTCTGCAAACTGGACTTTAGTCCTTAAGAAAAAAATAAGTTCAGTTTCATTAATGAAATTCACTTGTGATGGTATTCAGCAGAATTTTAAACTATTAATCTTAATATATGTTGTCAGATAACAAAACAGATAGCATGAAGCATATTATCTTATCCAATTATCATTCTTTGTATAGACCTGACCATAAAGCAATGAGACTCAAGGTCTGTACCTCAACAGCAATCTTAATTCTGCTTATCTGAATGCTGAGTCACTGTGACAGAATAGTTTTAATATTCAAAGATTCTAAACTGGGCTCACAGAGTCAAATGAGGAGCAGCTGATTGGGAAGATTTCTAGGGTATATTTGGACTCTCCTGTTTTGAGAATCACTGGGGCTTCCCCAGTGGACAGTGGCAAAGAATCTGCCTGCAATGCGGGAGACTCAGTTTTGATCCTGTAGGGAAGATCCCCTGGAGAAGGAAATGGCAACCCACTCCAGTATGCTTGCCTGGGAAATCCCATGGACCACAGGATCCTGGTGGGTTATAGTCTATGGGTCGCAAAGAGTCGATCACGACTTAGTGACTATATAACAATATACAACATTTTGAGACTCATTACATTCAAGCACCTTTCACAGGCTTAATATTTAATGTTTAATAGTTAGAAACATTTTTGCAAATAGTGACTGAAGTAACGTTTTAGCATGAAATGTGTGTATGTGTTCATGTATATGTGTGTGTGTGTACTTTAAAGGAATGAGTATGAATTTATTGGAAAGAAATGTTTGAAGTCTATCTATAATTTCATAAGTTTACAAAAGAAAAATATTACATTCATCTTAAAATATTTACCTCTTTCAGTTCACCTTCAGTATTAAGAAATTCTGTAACACCACTGATAAGTTTGGAATTCATAAATAGTGCTTCACCATACCTTGAAATATTAAAAAAAAATAAAGTTGTAATGTTAAAACAGGCAGTAATTTAAGAAATACTACTACACAGATGTTTTAGACTCCTTCTCATGAGCTCCATCCCATCTCTTAACGCTGTTCGAGGCTGTTTCCCTAGGGAGTGGAGAGCTGCAACGAGCTTTGGCTATGGGATGCCATCACGTGCATCCTGACTTGGCTAACAGTGTTTCAAAGAGATCTACATTATAGCACATTTTTAAAAAGGGAGTCCCATGATGATATAATTATGAATTACTATTATAGTTCCAATATGAGGCCTGAAAGTATTTTAAAACTTTTAATTTTAAAGCAACCTGGGTCACTGTAAATGAGGATTCCACCAAATCTGCAGAATCAACTTTTGGAATTATCCATAAGTCACAGAGATCCTTTGGTCTGGTCAGCCCAAACTGATGTTGGCATTTTTTTCTACTTCATTCCTAAAAACTAAGCCAAATTTCTCAAAAAGACTCCCAAAAGATTAGCATTTTTTCCTATGAGCATTAAAATAAAACACTGAATTTTCCCTTTGAATTTTACAATCTTTATATCACAAGCATATTTGACTCATGACCTAAGGTAAGAATACTATGTATCAGCAAGCTGAAAAGATTTCTCCTTTTACTGATTTGTGTCTACTGTGCTAAGGGTACCTATCACAGGATATCATACTTTTTGAAATTAAAAAAAAAAAAAAAAAACAGTACACTAGGCTAAACTGGAGGGAGGTCAAAATGGCTGAGTAGAAAGACCCTGAATTCACCTTCTCCTATGAACATGCCCCAAATACAACTACATAAAGAACCCAAGAATGACTTACTATTCATTTATGATAAAAACCCTAAACAAATAAGTGGGAATGCACATTAGCATAATAAAGCTCATATATGACAAGCCCACATTTACTATCACACTGAATGGCGACAAATCAAAGTATTTCCTCTAAGATTGGGAACAAGATAAGAAGGACCATTCTCACAACTTTTATTCAACACAGTGTTGGAAGTTCTGCCCAGAGCAAACAGATAAAAAGCATAAATAAAAGGAATCCATACTGGAAAGGCAGAAGTAAAAGTTTCACTGCTTGCAGATGACATTATACTGTATGGAAAACCCTAAAAACTACACACACACACAAAATTATTAGACTACATGAATTCAGTAAAATAGAAGGATACAAAATTAATAACAAAAATCAGTTGCATTTCTATACACTAATACTGAACTATCAAAAAGACAAGTTGAGAAATTTTTTAAAAGTACACTAAAGATAAGATTATGAGTTTTTAAAAGCAAAAGTCCAGCCTTCATTACAAGAGGCTTTCTAATGATGTCCCTATCTGTGGGAACTTAATTAATTTAGTTTCTGGAGCCTTAGTTTTCTCATCTTTAAAATGAGGGGTGGGAGGTGCTTATATTGGCAAATGATATCACAGACAAGAGCTTAACCTCTAAAATACACAAGGAACTCAGCAACAAAAAAACCAAAAAATCTAATTGAATAATGTGCAGAAGATCATAATAGACATTTCTCCACCTTATACTGGTCAGTATGGTCATCATTAAAAAGTCTACAAATAACAAATGCTGGAGGGCGTTAGTTGCTCATTTGTGCCCAACTCTTTGCGACCCAAAGGACTGTAGCCCACCGGGCTCCTCTGTCCATGGAATTCTCTAGTTAAGAATTTCCTCCACCAAGGGATCTTCTCGACCCAGAGATCAAACCCATGTCTCCTGCATTGCAGGCAGATCTTTACCATCTTAGCCACCAGGAAAGCTTCCCAGGTGGCACCAATGCTAAACAAAAATCTTCATCTTCCCAGTGTAGGAGACAGAAGAGATGCAGGTTCAATCTCTGGGTTGGGAAGATCTAGAGAAGGGCATGGCAACCCACTCTAGTATTCTTGCCTGGAGAATCCCATGGACAGAGGAGTCTAGCAGGTTATGGTCCATAGGGTTGCGAAGAATTGGCCATGACTGTAGCGACTTAGCATGCACCTATGCAGAGAAGGTATGGAGAAAAGGGAATCCTCCTACACTGTTTGTTACACTCACTATGGAAAATAGCATGGAGGTTCTGCAGAAAACTAAAAAGAGAATTACCATATGATCCAGCAACCCCATTCCTGGTAATATACTCAGAAAAAAATTATAATTCAAAAAGATATCTGTACCTCTATTTCAATAGCAGCAGTTTTCACAAGAGCCAAAACATGGAGACAACCTCAATGTCCACTGACAGATAAATGAATAAAGATGTACATATATACGGTGGAATACTACTTGGCCTAAAGAGGGAGGTTAAACCATACGACCATCATAAATTGCTATAACTCTAACATTGAATTGGGAAATGATTCAGTTCGAACATTGAATCCATGGGAAAAGTTGGCTAAATAAAATAAGTATTCATTAGTAATCAATATGTGGTTACAAAAAATGGCCAACTGAACAGGAAAGTGAACAATTCCTCTTCAAAGGGTGTTTTGCTTATACTTGCAGTCATGTGAAAAAGAAAAGAGTCAGTCCTTTCCTTGAAGGTTATGTACTATATAGTATTGTAAACAGATCATTCTCAGTTATTATGGTTAAACGTGATGAAAATAAAATTATATACTATTCAGAGTTCCTTTAGCTGTGGGGTCTCTGGAAAGGCTTCCAAGAGATGATGACAGATGGATTGAATATGGAGTAATTTCAAATATCAAGGAAGAAAGCAATTTTAGGCAGAGAACCAACATACACAAAGGCAAGGAGGTGTGAAACACCACGGGTGTGCCAACAACTACATGCATTTGGTACTGCGGGCATAAACTGTGAGGCTGAGGATAACAGAGTAAGAGGCAGAACGGTCAGTAAGACAGGAGCTTGATTTTCAGCATGGCACAGAGTGTTGAAGGCTTTCCAGGAGGAAATGTCATTTTTGCTTTGCAGAGAGATTCTTGGGACAAAAGGAAGTGGTGTGTGTGTCCATGTATGCATACATGCGTGCATATATGTGGCAGCATATGTAATTAAGGACAGGAGACAGTCATTAAGAACACTAACAAGGGATAAGAACCTTCACTAAGGCAGTGGTAGTAGTAAAGAGAGGAAGAATTCAAGAAACACTTAGGAATTGTTAAACTGATAGGACCTCAAGCCTAAATGTTACTTTTTACATATATCAAGGAAAAAATCTACTATATGTAGACTTCCAGGTGCCCAGATTGAGCAATTGGTGGATGGCCATCTATTTACTGAGAGAATGAAGACATAGAAAACGATGGTTTAGCTTTGCAGGTACACCTAAAAAAAAAAAAAAAAGAAAAACATCTTTCATAGAGTGATGCTTACGTAAAATATCTGAGCTAGAGGTGTAGATTTTGGAGTGATTCAAACTGTGAGAGTAAATGGCAAGTAAAACCAGGGAGACTCTGCAGGCCAAGTAGTAAGGAGAACCTTGGACTGTTCCCTCATGAACTCTGATGTTCCAAGATGGACAAGGGAGTAGAAGATGAAGAAGACAATCCTCTTTGTCAAGATAAACACAGCTCTATCTGTAGAAATGCTGATACTTCACCTTTCTACTTTTTTTTTTTTTTTTTGGTATAGTCCTAAAGGCTCTATGTCTATTTTTTTTAAATTTAAATTTATTTAATTGGAGGCGAGGCTAATTACTTTACAATATTGTATTGGTTTTGCCAACATCAACATGAATCCACCATGGGTGTACACATGTTCCCCATCCTGAACCCCCCTCCTTCCTCCCTCCTGTACCATCCCTCTGGGTCATCCCAGCACACCAGCCCCGAGATCGTGTATCCTGCATCTAACCTGGACTGGCAATTCGTTTCATATATGATATTATACATGTTTCAATGCCATTCTCCCAAGTCATCCCACCCTCTCCCTCTCCCACAGAGTCCAGAAGACTGTTTTATACATCTGTGTCTCTGTTGCTGTCTCGCATACAGGGTTATCATTACCATTAACTTTAGTTTGAGAAAAGTCTTAAGATTTATGGAAAAACTGAGCAGAAAGTTGAGTTCTCAAGTGACTCTTCCTCCCTCTTCAGAGTTGTAGCTAATATTGATGTCCAGCTAATTAAACAAAGGTTATTAGCCTGAGGTGGTTCTAATGTTGTCTCTATCTTTCTACCTTTTGGTTAGAGATGATGTACTTTCAGTGAAACAAAACAGACATATCAGGAACCAAATATTTTAGGTAGGGACTATAAACTATACAGGCATTATACTGAACTCTGATTTACAAAACACTCCCTAAAGAGAGGCTCTGCATTGGTAGGTATTTGATACTCTTTAAAGTCAAATGCTTGTACATATATATTAATTCCATCTTGTGTCTGACTATTATACTATGTGCATGACAACAAAGCAAGTGTAAATCATTCCAATTTCTGAGCTGAAAATACAAGAAATAGAAAAACAATGTGCCCTCTAGGAATATTAGTGCTTTCTAACAATGAAATATCTACAGATAGAAATATATTTTATTATTAAAAATAAATTCAAACTGAACTCATTCATTATACAAGGCCAACCAATAACAGTGAACTTTTAAAAACTAAAATTTATACACCAGCTTTTAAGAGATAGAACAGCAGGTATGCTAAATGTCTATGGAACATTTAAGTTTGAGAACATGTAGCATTTACGTGCTCTATAATAAATTTAATTTTTAAATACCATAGAGATTATCAGAGTAGTACATTAACATTTATTATAATATATTTAAATATATAATGAAATATTTTCTAAAACAGAGTCTGAAGAATTCTCAACATGAAGCAAGATGGCTCAGGAATGAATTCTACTCATCTAGAATTATACAGTGATTCAAACATCCCTCCTCTATATCATGGCTTTACTTCAGATGTTTTATGATATTTATATTTTTAAATATTTAAACAATTCTATAGAAGCAATTAAAGTTTTCTTGTTCTGTGTGTGTGTGCTAGTCGCTCAGTCGTGTCTGACTCCCTGTGACCCCATGGACTGCAGCCCGCCAGGCTTCTCTGTCCATGGCATTCTCCAGGCAAGGACACAGGAGTGGATTGCCGTTTCTTTCTCCAATGTGAATTTTAGAAGCAGTAGTTTAGTTGCTGTTGTGTCCGACTCTTACGACCCCACAGACTGTAGCCCACTATGTTCCTTTGTCCATGGGATTCTCCAGGTAAGGATACTGGAATGGGTTGCCATTTCCTTCTCCATTTCTTGTTCTAATACCATTATATATGATTCATAAATCATTTTTTCTACAACACACTCAGGATATAGGATTTTAATGATACAATTTCTTCAACCTAAGACAGTTTGATAGATTTTCCAGGAAAGCTGCAATGCTAAACCTTTTCATTCTGCACATTTCCATACATAATTATGGTTATTAATCTTTAATAAATGAATAATGTTATAGAACTGTTAAATTAATTCTGAGCTTCACAGAAGTGGCAACGCCCATCTTGGCTAACTACTTCAAAATCTAATTCTATTATATGGATCTTGCTTCTACCACAAAAAGTTGGGTCTTTATCTCTCAGATAAAGATTTGATTTACTCACTTCAGTAAGAATGACTGAACTCTTATTTTTACCTGGTATTTAATATCTTCCATTTATCTCTAAAAAACTTCCAGGCAAGGTCTCGGCCATGTGGATTTCGAGCTACATGGATTATCACATCAATTGCATCTTGATCCAGAACCACCTCAGAATTCAGTGATAGATTTAGAAGCCTTTAAGGATAGAATTGCAGGGAAAATTTTTAGTTTAATAACAAACTTTCTTTTCTATCAGAATTATATGATTTAAGTTATCACAACCTTCAAAGAATAGCCCTATAAACTTTACTAATAAAAATTTATCAATAGAACAATTCTGTGTTTATAAAAGGAAGAAGAACAAACTCATATCATTTTAATTGATGTATTAATTAATGTCTGAAAAAAATCTTGTAGGTGATTAAATCATTCTGATTTAATGATGAAATTTGCTTTAAAAATTCTTTTTAATACTTCAATTTTATAATGAAATATTATCTTACATACATATAAATAACATAAAATAGGAAAAAACCTTTCAAATCAACAAGCTTTCATCATATTACTATCTCAGTTTTCTTTAGCTCTAAAATGATATATTTTAGAGTAACTAGCATATTTAAGGAAATAAAAACAAGTGCAGCACAATTTGATTAACAGAGAATACTCTCATTATACAAATTTAAAGATTTAATTCACCCACCTATTTAATAAATTCCTGTCATCACTGCAAGTTAAGGCTTCCAATAATATTTTCTTTTCAGAAATGGCCGTGGTAGAGTGGAATTTCATCCATATGAATTCCCAGACATCCTCATCCAGTAGAGAAACTCCTGTACAGTAGACGATGTCTCTAACATTTAGTGGTATTCTAAAGAAGCAACCCATGGTGGTTTTCTGTTAATTAAAAGCTTCATAATATTGAAAATAAAGACAAATGCTGCCTTACTACAGTCAGTTTTTTAAAAGATGGTTTTGTTAATTAGATTTACTTGAAAGATAATAACATCATATAGTAACAATATTCAAACTATTCACAACTGAATGAATAAAAGAATGTATTTTATTTAATGATAGTCTTGAATGTAATTTTTCCACTTTGGAAATTATATGAACAAAAATCAGAACATAACGGGTTTTTTTTAGTCTTTTTATTTTATAGGAGTCAGAACATAAAGGTTTAAAGAAATACAAACGAGGCATCTTATATTTCAACCAACATAAATATATTTATGCTCTCAGAATTATTAGACCGAAGAATGATGAGAAAGTACTAGATGAAGATAAAACAAATATCTCCTAAATTCTGAGACATTATTTTCTAAAATTATTATTCTCAAATACCTCTCCAAATTTGGGAAGCTAGAAGATGACTAACACAGATAATAAATAAAACATAAATAGCAAAATTTGAGAACGTAGAAAGCTCTTTTCCTATGTTTATAAAAGTGACTATAAAACATAAACTAAATTTTGATTTTGACCTCAAACTAAATGTTATGGAGGGAGACTCTTAGTCAATTTAATTAATCTTGGTTATTTATAAGCTATAAATTCTCATGTGTACATTGCCATGGTAATTAGTTTTTTACTAAATATTATTCTTTCAAGTTTTTATATATTTCCCGCATTTTAAAAAACTCAGATCTCTGAAAGAATACTCCTATACCTTAAAAAGTTAAAAATGTATTTCTCTTTGTATAAGATTTAGTAATCTATTATTAAAACTTATTGTTTATAATATGAATGTGACTAATAAGAAATGTTTTCTCTGTATAACAAGATGAAAATCTCTTTTTAAATATTTCGGACCTTGACAGCCCAAACACTGCTTTGGCTAAAGGAGCACCTAGAAAACGGGACGGAGCACCGGCATGACTGCCAAGGGGACGGTCAGCACTCTGCTGGGAAAGGTCCGCACAGTCAGAACGACAGTTCCCCCAGTGGCCATGTGCGCAAGTGAGAGCTGGAGCACACAAAAGGCTGAGGCCCAAAGAATGGATGTTTTCAAACTACGATGCTGGAGAAGACTCTTAAGAGTCCCTTGGACAGCAAGGAGATCAAACCAATCCATCTTAAAGGAAATCAACCCTGAGTATTCATTGGAAGGACTGATGCGGAAGCTCAAGCACCAGTCCTTTAGCCACCTGACTTACTGGGAAAGACCCAGATGCTGGGAAAGATTGAGGGAAGGAGGAGATGGGCACAACAGAGGATGAGATGTTTGCACTGAATCACTCACTGGACATGAGTTTGAATAAACTCGGGGAAATGGTGAAGGACAGGGGAGCCTGATGTGCTGCAGTCCATGGGATGGCAAAGAGTCAGACATGATTTAGTAAGGAAAACATCAAAGGTGATCTTCATCTTGTTTTGTTAAGCAGCGAAGTGGGCTACAATCAAGATATTAAAGATTGTGTATCAGGATACCAAATGTGTAGAGTTGTTAGTACTATCATACAAAATTCACAGTTCCCAGAAATGGCTAAAACCTCATCACTCTTTCTCTTCCTACCAATAACTGAATTGTTTGGAGAAAAGTTACTTTGGTCATGCTGACTGAATCTTTTCTTTCTTTGTAGTATTTGAAGGCAAGCATTTTATTTGTTTGATTTGTTTTGTTTTTGAAGAAACGAAAGAAGTGTAGATATCAGAAGAAGCCAGTAAAGAGTTTCATACCTCTCTCAGCCCTGGAATCCCTTGAAGAAAGTACCCAGAAGAGTATTCCTAAAGGTGCAGAAACCTTATTCCCCCTGCTCTGTTCATGCTCAGCTTGGGCTTCCCTGGTGGCTCAGTGGGTAATGAATCCACCTTCATTGCAAGAGACCTGGGTTTGATCCCTGGGTCAGGAAGATCTCCTAGAGAAGGGAATAGTTACCCACTCCAGAATTCTTGCCTGGAGAATCCAATGAACAGAGCAGCGAGAGTTGGTAACAACTGCGTGTATAAAACTTTTTGGTTTGCACACAGCACATCTGAAAACACTAAGGAAAACATTACCATCACATTTTGAAGACTGCATCAGTCCTGGTAGATACAAAAGTGCCTCCATCTTTACAAACTGCTTTAAGAAAGTAAAAAAAATCTAGTCTTTTGTTAAATCAACAGGTAGGAAAGTGGATGACTCTTTTCCTCCAAATATTACAGGCTATGGAGCATAATACTGTATTACTGTCATGATTTTGGCCAAGAGATTGCTATAAAAATTTGCCTGAATTAACAATAAAATGTCTACTTAAATCATTGACTCAAGGATCAATATATATTAGATCTAATTTTATACCTAATAGTAAGAGCTTATTTTCTAAAATAAATTCTTAAGCAATTAATATACCAAAAAGTTCAAGGATGGAGACCACTGAATAGGTTTGTTACTGCTTAGGAAACCAGTCTTCAATATCAAGCAGAAAGGCATACAGAAATATAAAAAAGGCAAAAAAAAAAAAAAAAAAAGAAAGAAAGAAACAGAAAAAAGTAGACATTAAACTATGTTCCTTAGAAACAACTTGTGTCATGTACTATAGCCCTTAGCAACAGTCCATAGTTTTGTAATTCAGTAGTTACTCCTGGCTGATATTGAACAGTGTAAGAGGCAGACACAAATGAATAAATGGACTGGTTGGTACAAAAGTCCTAAACAGTGGCTTTAAGGGGCATCAAAAATAGAAAATAAGACTTTCATGCAATACTGCATTCCAGGTTACCTATCTTATTTTATCTGGACTATACAATAATATCATGATATTTGTATTATAATAAACTTCATTTTGCAGGAGAGCAAACTTTTCTGAGAGAGAATATTTTGCACTGTAGCAACTATAAAGTAAGTTGAAAACCAGGATGACTTATACATGAAAATCTTTCCTAGTTCTAGCAGCTGAGAGATGGCTAACAATGATGAAAATAAAATATATTGATTTCTGTTAGTAATAATAATCAGTAATTGTCACTGAATGTTGATATTTCTTGTTCAATAAAACAATATCTTATAGAAAGTAAGAACGATAAAAATTTTTAAACAGAAAAAAATATATCCCTTAAAAGGATACCATCACCAAACCCTGGATCGAATGAGTAGGCTAGCAAAGTAATACCAGTGCAGCCAGTCTATAACTCCCTTAATGCTGAACTGGCTGAAGCTGTCACTTCTACCCTCTCTTTTTCATTACTTTCTTTAATCCACAGTTTGATCAGTCATCTTTGAGAAATATTCAACACCAGCAAGAATGGTTTTCCAACAATAAGATTCCATTCTGTACACCAGAATCAAAGTGACATTTGTTAAAACTCAGCCTCTGGGTGACTGAAAAGACATAGGCCGGGGGTGCATTTATAGAGATGCTGTGTAGCAGTCTGGTCATACACAGAGCAAGGAGAAGAATCTTGAAGAGCACCAGGAAGGAACTGCTGGAAGAAACAAGAGATAGATCATCCTGAAGGAATCTAACAAAAGGTGTCCTGGGCAAAGGAGGCCTTTGAAAGCAAAGCTATCCAGAATAGAGGCAAATTCTGCTTTTGAAGCAGCAGCCTCAAATCAAGAGACAGATCACACAATTTGTACGTCCTCTGCAAGAACCTGCAGGTCAAGTTTCAGGCTCCTGAGCAGCTGTCTCCCTATGTATAGCAAATGCATCAAATCTGATTTGATGAAAATGAGACCCTCATATATTTACATATATAATCTAGAGCCTGTTGATGATCTATTGAAAAATAGGCCTTTGTCTCAGTTATACGGGGCTTCCCTGATGGCTCAGTGGGTGAAGAATCTGCCTGCAATGCAGGAGACACATGCACTGCAGGTTCAACTCCTGGGTTGGGAAGATCCCCTGAAAGAGGAAATGGCAACACACTCCAGTCAATATTATTGCCTGGAAAATCCCATGGAGAGAGGAGCCTGGCAGACTACAGTCAATGGGGCTGCAAAAGAGGTGGAAACGAGTGAGCAGGGGCACAAGGATGTTAGCTACAAGTCCTCAAACTTAAGGAAAGAAATGGCTCTATCAGCAGATACTGGGAGGTACACTTGTTTAAAGATCCATAAGCCTTCTTAGAAGAGCAAGGACAGAGTGGATTAGCCAGAAAATACTGCTATGATTTTTCTAGCATTTCTTCCCAGCCCACCAGCTTCTTGTCTTCCTTACCCACCTGCCAGTTAAAGAATCAATATCTGGGTCATAAAATTCCTTGTACTCATAACTGAAAAGAAAACGCCATGGGTGAGCACTAAACTTGCTAAAGGCCCTCAGTTCCCAATGATTTCCATTGTTAATGGAACCCCCTTTCATTGCTAAATTGTAAAGATGTTCTGATAACATTTTAGCAAAATGATTGCTCTGGAGACAGTTTAAGATCTCTTTGTATAACCCAAAGTCATTAGGAACAAATGAAAAAGCTCATTTGTTTGTAAACATGAGCTGAAAAACCCACAGTACCCATAGTTATGAATAGTGCAAATAAGTCCTGTGAGATTCTTGATATTAGAATTACAGGGAGGGAGAACATAGAAATTGTTTATGAAAATGTGAATATCCTCACAGTCATATCTCTTTAACTGTTGCCTCGGAAGTAAATCTTTCAGTGGAATTTGATCTTGTGGGAAGGAAAACTGTGCTTGTTTTTCTCTAGGTATGGTATGCATTGCATACAGGATTAGAGAACTGGACTTTCCTAGCGGCCTTCCTACAAGATAAATGAGCCAAAAAAGGAAGTGCTTTTATCTTTCTAGGGCACTAACACTGCAGAAATGATTACCTAATTAGTCTAACTGTACTATATTTTTTATTCTTCTCTCATTTTAAATAGCATGATGACAGAGTTCATTTGTATGTAAAAGTTCTGAAATCATACAAGTTGTGTATATCATGTTGAAATAAATTTTTATATTTTGGTGATATGTTTAATCTTTTTTTACCTTACCAAAAGCAAATGCCTAAAAACTAAAAACTTTGAGATAGAAGTTAAAAAATTAAGTACTGGGATGATTAAAGGCATCCATTTTTAGGAAAAAAATTTTACAGAGTTAAATAGTAATGGTGATGTAGTGGGACTAATTGGAGAAGGAAATGGCAACCCACTCCAGTGTTCTTGCCTGGAGAATCCCAGGGACAGGGGAGCTTGGTAGGCTGCCATCTATGGGGTCGCACAGAGTTGGACACGACTGAAGCGACTTAGCAGCAGCAGCAGTGGGACTAATATTTTAAAACATAGTAAATTTGTACTTTAGTTATTAAATGGAAAATTGTGAAGTAGACTGGTAAATTAAATAACTAGAAAAATTTCCAAAGTTTTTGCTATGGAAGTTTTCATTGCTGCATTTTTTAAGGTGAAAAATCATAACATCTAAGAGAGAGGATATATGTATACCTATGGCTGATTCATGTTAAGGTTTCACAGAAAACAACAAAATTCAGTAAAGCAATTATTTTTCAATAAAAATAAATTAAAACAAAATAACAGTAAAGACTTTGTTTAAGATATAAATAGCAACTAAGAATTACATTATAGATTAATATTGAATGATATGGTAAAATACTTTATCTAATATGATGAAATATATCATTAAAGACAGAGTATTATATATATATATTATATATATATAATATCTCTATGCTAATCTAAAGAAAAACTATAATTTGTATGTTAGAAGAAAGAGAATATTAACATTAGCTTCTGGGATTGGGGATTATAAATAATTAGCATTTTTAAACTCACATATTTCAAATTTAATGATTTAATAACTTTTACAGTTACTTTGGAAATAAATAAGTATATAATTACATTTATAAAGACAAAATTCTTGGAATAAAATATATTTCAATATAAAAATGCTATTACCAATATATAAAAATAATTATGATGATACAGTTAAAATATCTCTCAGGGGAAAATTACACTTACCAAAATAAAAATGATCACACTTTAAAATAAAATTTTGATGCTTAATCATGATATGAGTTCATTTAAGCAGGTTTTTAGTATACCTAATTGGACTAGTAACTGCCTTTAGTACTAGGCAAGTCACGGTCATTGCTTTGGGCTTCACTTTTTACCCTAATTGGACAAAGGCTTTCAAAGTACGTGAGTTCTAAGGTCCCTTCCTGCTCTGTTAGTACAAGCTTCTTTTCATTAGTAGTTGTATTAACTTTGAAATGTACATTTAATTATTTTCAAAGACAATAAAAAAGATTTTTCAAATCACTAGCCTCTTCTTTCAGTGGCACTATACATGCCATTAATACAGAGTGGGCCTACCATTTAATTCACTGTAATTAATTTGCAGTTAATGACATCATATGAAATATCATTTGCCTATTCTAACTAAAAATTAAAAGACAGCCATGGTTGAGGCTTCCTCCACCAATACTCTATATCTTGTTCTGCCTTATACTTACAAGCACTCTTACTTCTTTCAGGGCACACAGTCCTAGACTTTAAAATATCTGACTGAAAAGTACCTGCATTATCAAAGGCTGACCCTGTCCATTTTGTCTTCTATCCTCATTTCTCATTCTATCTTGATCCTTTGGTCCCTTGGAAGTCATAGTGAATAAAAATTAAAGCTATATAGAAGGAATGTGTGACTTTTTGCACCTTCCTGTCCGTCTTCCTGGAAAATGGGAATAATAATTCCTTACAGCATTGTTGCAATGATTAAATGAAATAATGTTTCTCATTTGACGTTCACATGATAATGGTGCATATCAAGAGTTCAGTATGGACTTCAGATAAATATTGTGCATAGCCAAATACAGGGGACATAGAAAATTGTCTATATTCATAGAAAATAGGTATGAACATAGAAAATGGGTAACAATAACATTCATCATCCTCTTCATCATTTTTTTTGCTACTATTATTAAGATGCAGTGGCAACAAATATTCCTATCATTCCCAAATGAGTACTGGACTAAAAAGAAAGCAAAAATAAAGGTTTAAGCCAACCTTGCTAAAAATGAAGGATTCATTATAAAGGTCATGAATGACATACATCTCAGGTTTAAGGCATTACAATAAAATACACTATTTTAATTCCAACTAACTTGACTGGTATGCATGTGGGCTAAGTCGCCTCAGTCGTACCTGACTCTTGGCGATCCCATGGACTGTAGCCTGCCATGCCCCTCTGTCCAGGGGATTTTCCAGGCAAGAATATTGGAGTGGGTTGCCATTTTCTCGTGCAGGACATCTTCCCAACCCAGGGATCAAACCCCCATTTCTTATGTCTCCTGCACTGGCAGGCGGGTTCTTTACTACTAGCACCACCTACGCTACTGAATCCATACAAAAACTCTGGCAACCCAAGGACTACCATTTCTTAGTATCTCTACAAGCCCCCTGGCCAAGGGAGAACAGAATCCCACGTGAAGTACACAGTTGGTGAGGGGCAACAAAGCCCTCAAGGGTATCCTTCCTACAAGGGGTTGCTCTGTTTCTGAAGAACCCTCTTACTGGGTGCCCACAAACCTGCCCATTCCACTAAACACTGAGCACAGCGAAAGAAATATCCTTTTCACCTCAAAAAAAGAAAAAAAAAATAGAGTAGGGGGAAACCTGGTGGACTACAGACCAACTGTATTTAAAATGTGCCCTGAACTGATGTTCAAAACCTCTTCACATTTTCACTTTGCATATTGTTAAGAAGCATATGCTGATGTTCCTAGCTGAAAGAAAAAGGACTGCTGGGAAGGGGTCACTCACTTTAACTCAATATCTTGAATGTATCAAGAGTATATTTTAAGATAACTGCACGCCTTTTAAATGGCTTGTATAACTAAAATGAACTTTAAAAGGGACATTCACTTTGCTTAGGCTGAAATAATAAATATGACATTATATTTTAAACCTTTAAGTTCCTATATATAAAGCAGCTACTATTTCTACTGGGTGGGAAGGGAGGGGAATGGTGAGGGTCAAGTTTCTGGGCTGTAAGACCATTTTATAAAATATAATTGCAAAAGCACAAAAACAAAAGAAACTAAGTGGCCTATCTTCACATTTTCACTTTGCATATTGTTAAGAAGCATATGCTGATGTTCCTAGCTGAAAGAAAAAGGACTGCTGGGAAGGGGTCACTCACTTTAACTCAATATCTTGAATGTATCAAGAGTATATTTTAAGATAACTGCACGCCTTTTAAATGGCTTGTATAACTAAAATGAACTTTAAAAGGGACATTCACTTTGCTTAGGCTGAAATAATAAATATGACATTATATTTTAAACCTTTAAGTTCCTATATATAAAGCAGCTACTATTTCTACTGGGTGGGAAGGGAGGGGAATGGTGAGGGTCAAGTTTCTGGGCTGTAAGACCATTTTATAAAATATAATTGCAAAAGCACAAAAACAAAAGAAACTAAGTGGCCTAGACACAAGATTAAAAAGAAGAGGACTAGAAAGAAAAAGGAGACATCGAAAAAAAGGCAGGAAAAACACATGAGACATATGCAGAGTTGCCAAACAATTCAGAGTGATGATGACAAAGACTGGCATGACAAAAACCTGCAAAAACGTAAAGGCGAGATTTTTAAATACGTTCTACTGAAAACCCTGCTGCTGCTGCTGCTGCTGTTAAGTCGCTTCAGTCATGTCCGACTCTGTGCAACCCCATAGCCTACCAGGCTCCTCTGTTCCTGAGATTCTCCAGGGACAAGAACCCTGCAATGGGTTGCCATTTCCTTCTCCCACTGAAAACCCTAGAACACAGTTATTTAACATTTCACTACTCAGAACCCTTATGACATCTAGAATCAATTATGCCTATAAGAACTTTAAAAAATCAAACTGGTTTATAACAAAGGTAGAAAAATTAAGATATCTATGATGACTCACTTCAAAACTGAGAAGTAGGCACTGAGTATAAATAACTAAAAGCATAACATAATTTAAAACTTAAGACGTATACAGTTGTAGTACAAGTTGTAAAATGGCTATAAATTACCCTGTTTATAGATGCCTGTGTTAAAGAGCAGATACATTGTTTCCTAATTGTTTCCTGGTAATTGCGTGCCTGTTATGCATGGCTTTCCAATGAATCTCCAATCTGCTCTATCCCAATCCTTGAATATTTAAGCTTCTTCTTCACCTCGTTCAGGTCAGAGCAGTGTAAATCGAAGTGCCCCCTATGATATGAATTTTAAATATAAGTGGTGTTTTCTGAATCACAAGATGGAAGATAATGACAGGAATAATACATGAGCTCCAACAGCAAAACTACAGCCCTGTTCTCATTCAAATCATGATCCAGGCTTGAATGCTTATGAAAACTCCACTGCATGACATCAGCTCCACCTGGAAAACAACTCTTGTTGTTGAGGAATAGTTTATAGCAACAGTCATTGCCTGGAATTCTTCACACAAAGGTTGAAAAGTGCACCAATTTATCATATCCATTAAATTACTACATCTGCAAATATATGGCCACGTACAAATGAAGTCTACCTTCATTTCTAATGTACTGTCAAGGCCACAGTAGTTAATAAGGCTGATTGTCCAGCTTGGGAAGAATCAACTACAGCCATTTAGTTAATTCTTTAAGCGTAACAAGGAAGCTGTCATGAGTAGGCAATAATTAATATATTTTCCTCACTTGAAAGGTCCCTAACTGAAAGATTTTATTTGGCTAAAGTAAATTTTACTATTCTGTGTGTGTGTGTTTGTCTGTGCATTAACCAAAACATAACTCTGTACATTTTCTTAATTTTAACTGTTAGATTCACTGTATAAGAAATGTAATTTTTAAAAAATAGAGAAATATCCATATGCCCATTAAACCCTGGATGTTCTATGTTTTCACTGAAATATACTTTGATCCTCCTGTGAAAAAGTAGTAAAATCTGTGATACACTTTAGATGTCAAAAAATAAAGATTAATTTTAAAAGTTTTTGATAATTAAAATAGTTATAAAGAATCTAGTTCCTTGGAAATAAAAGCAAAAATAAACAAATGGGATCTAATTAAAATTAAAAGCTTCTGCACAACAAAGGAAACTATAAACAAGGTGAAAAGACAGCCTTCTGAATGGGAGAAAATAACAACAAATGAAACAACTGACAAACAACTAATCTCAAAAATATACAAGCAGCTTATGCAGCTCAACTCCAGGAAAATAAATGACCCAATCAAAAAATGGGCCAAAGAATTAAATAGACACTTCTCCAAAGAAGACATACGAATGGCTAACAAACACATGAAAAGATGCTCAACATCACTCATTATCAGAGAAATGCAAATCAAAACCACAATGAGGTACCATCTCACACCAGTCAGAATGGCTGCGATCCAAAAGTCAATAAGCAATAAATGCTGGAGAGGGTGTGGAGAAAAGGGAACCCTCTTACACTGTTGGTGGGAATGCAAATTAGTACAGCCACTATGGAGAACAGTGTGGAGATTCCTTAAAAAATTGCAAATAGAACTGCCTTATGATCCAGTGATCCCACTGCTGGGCATACATACCGAGGAAAGCAGAATTGAAAGAGACACGTGTACCCCAATGTTCATTGTGGCACTGTTTATAATAGCCAGGACATGGAAGCAACCTAGATGTCCATCAGCAGATGAATGGATAAGAAAGCTGTGGTACATATACACAATGGAGTATTACTCAGCTATTAAAAAGAATACATTTGAATCAGTTCTAATGAGGTGGATGACGCTGGAGCCGATTATACAGAGTGAAGTAAGCCAGAAAGAAAAACA